>CAMOHE010050248.1:39116-56833 GCA_946598075.1 Artocarpus hirsutus
AACTATGTTTATAAATTTTGAACTTTAAGGATTTAAATTATGTTTTAAAATTTTGAGAATGTTTACTTGATGGACTTTTATTACTTTATAAATTTTCTTCCGCATTAAAACTGTATTTAAACAAATTTTATTTTAATCGTTCAGACTACCGATCGAGCCCGACCTATCGAAGTATGTATGCAAATTTTATTAATGTTTAAAGGATGTTTATAATCAAGTAATTTACTTTAAAAAAAATGGATTAAATTATTATATAATGATTAAGTTATAATAATAATAATAATAATAAAATGTATTTGACCATGAGTTTTTATGACTTTATTATTTTAGTGAGATAAACTATTTAAGGAAATGTTTATAAATGAGTAATATATTAATGTATATTCATATGTATATATATATATATATATATAAAATTTCATGGATCCTGGGTTACGTTTTCAAGTTATCTTTTTAATTAAATAGTTTATCCAATAAATAAAAGTATTACGAAATGAAGGTAACGTCATTTGTAACGTCTGTAAAAAGGGGCGTTACAATCTTTGTTTTTCCTTATCAACTTTATTTTACCGCGTAACAAATGCTAATATACTTTATGCTATAACTTAGCATTAAAACATCAAACATAGCATATGCAATCATATTACAAATCATAACTTGATCTTTAAAACTTTATACATAACAAATGTAGACATATTTTAAACATAACGATTGCAAATACAGTACAAACCTTTACTTGATTTTTAAAACTTTATGCATAACAAACGCAAATATACTTTAAAACTTAATTATTACAAATATATTACAAATCATAACTTAAACTTTTAAAACGATTTGTATAACAAATGAAAAACATACTTTAAACATGTAGAAAGTATTTGAAAATCATTTTCTTCATGCTATAGGTGAGGTTTGCAACTTACCTGGATTATGCTCCAACATTCCTATTCCATTCCTTTTTCTTTTCTTCTATCAGTTGGCTTTTGTGTTTTAGGGATTTTCAAGCTTAGCTCCTCCTTTGAGTTGCTTGAAAACCTTCTCAAAACCCTTGAAAACTCTTTAATCTTCATCTTTCTATACTTGTTCTGGCTTTCTTGCATGATTTGGAGGCTTGGACTTTGAAAAATAGTTGAGGGAACCATGGGAGGGGTGGTCGGTTTTTTATGAAGAGAAAAGGAAGAGCTCTCTTTCTTTCTTTTTCTTTTATTTTTCTTTGCTTTTCTTTTCTTTTCATGATTTTGCATGATGGAGACCAACTTTGGTCCCTTTTTCTCTTTCAAAACCGAAGCAATTTAGAGGAGTTAGCTGGCCTTTTATCCACCTTAAGAGTGACACCAAATGGGTCTTAATTTTTTAACAGTCTAAATTTATACCGATAATATATTTCCTATATTGTTGGTATAAGTCCCATACTGCTATCATTCTTTTCTACACTATATTTTATGGTTCACAAGCTTCTATATCATCCACACAATGTAATTCTTATATTACTTAATTTTATACAGTTTAATTGCTATACTATGTTACTTTATGTAGCACATTTTCTATACTGCATAACCTTATGCAATGTAATTTCTATACTACTTAATTTTATATGTATAATTCTTAGACTGTATAATTTTATCAATGTAATCCTTATACTGTATTTTTCTCACGCTATATAATTTTCATATTGTATTTTTATTTTAAAATTTGTTACAATAAATTTTGCAACAATTAAACTTTCTAGCTTATTTTTCTTATAATTTCTTCCTTGTTTTTAGACTATGGCATGATTTTTAATCTTAAAAATCTCATATTCACCTTAATGGAATTTTTTTCCTAAAATACCCCATACAGTCATCTGATCGACAGGCTGCCTATGAAGATCAGCAGGCCGATTGGGGAAGATGGCAGGCCGATTGTGTGAGTTCGAGAGGCCGTCTGAGGCGGATAAAATTCTGCCTCTTAAAATATTTATTGGCAGGTCGAAGCAGGGTTTTGATAGGTTAATCACACTTCACCGACAGGCCAATTAGCATTTTTGACAGGCCGGTTAATAAGCATATTTAGTAGGCCAGAGCTAAGAGGTAGCACCTGAAATTCTTGGATGTTATATATACATATATATATATATATATGTGTGTGTGTGTGTGTGTGTGTGTGTGTGTGTGGTCTTTAAAGATCGAAGTTTTGAAGCCGACAAGTCATTGATAATCCCCAATTGTACAATTACTCAAAAAGATACGGAGATCGTGGCACGCATTCTTGGAACAAATTAGAAAATTTTGATTTTGATTTTTTTTTTTACCAAATTTAAGGTGCGGAATTCGAACACTACACTTTAAGATGCAATATTCACTTCTAAATTATCTCTGCAATCATGGACGCTATTATGAAGAGCAAAATATTAATTAACCTTGTTTTCAACCTTTATGGTAGTAAACGACTTATTTACCCAATTGTTGATAAAGATTACTTTTAATTTTAAAAGAAAATTGTTTGGGTAAAAATAAATTTACTAATTAAAAATTTGTAAATATCATATCTGTTTGTTAATTAAATAATTAGTGAATATTATGTGAATAAAAATATTAAACATATAAAGTAGATATTGAAAAAAAAAAAGAATATATATATATATGTAATCGCAGGCTTCATGAGATTAAATTCAATAAACATTTTATTAAATAAAGTAGATGTAGGTAAAAAAAGATATATATATATATATATATATATATATAGGCATAGGCTTCATGATATTAAATTCAATAAATTTTATATTTATCAAATTTGATTGTGGTAAATCCGAGTTTACCAAATTGGTTATGTTAAATTGATTACATTTAATTGTGGTAAAACTAAATTATCAAATCTGTTACATGTAAAATCCGACAAATCCTAAATTTATTTAATCCCAGATTTTTTAAAATTTGATCATGACATAAATGGGATAAATTTTAAATTTACTTTTATTTACTAACTTGCCAAAAAAAATCTGCCATTTATTTGTATTCCTATATACCTCCTCCTTTCAAAAAGAAAAAGTCCTATAAACTTAGAACTCATAATGAGAACAGATTTATATTGAATAAATAATCAAGGTTTCTACATCTTTTGAAGCTTTCTTTTTTATTTTCATCATGTTTGCATTTCCTATGTTGCCTTTTATGAATTTTTTAATTAGACTTGTAAGATTTTTTTTTCTGTTACTGAAATTTTTGTTTATAAAAAAAAAAACATATTTTGACATTACAAAACCTTCTTTCTTTCGTGTTATAAAATAGTGTTTGTCAGTTTAGCCAAGAAAATATATATGATTGGTAATAAATAAGTGTTTAGAAGAATAGTTCAAACCAATGGTTTGAAATGTGAACAATGTAAAACTCTCACATGCTATAATAAAAAGCTATAGTTTGAAACTTTTATATGTTATAATTCTTAAACTCAAACTGATGATTTAAACTACTCTTCCAAACATTTTAATAATATTTCACTAGAAGAAGCGTACCCGCAAGCCTAATCAAGAGGATTAGCTACAAAAAATTAAAAAAAAAGGGAGAAAATAGAGTAAATATCACTTTTTTAAAACTAATTATAGTACATAACAAATTTATAGTAAAAATAATTTATTTACCTATTTTATTTACAACATAAATAATACTTATTTATACATTAAATAGATTTAAGGTGTAAATAACTTTTTTATCTTTGTTTATAGTGTAATTCTTATTTATACAGTAAATAAATTATTTATCATAAAATTTTGTTATTTACTATAAATATTTTTAAAGCCTATTATTTACTTTAAAAAGTTTTAAAAATTTATTATTTATTTTTTAAAAAAAATATAAAAAAAATAAATAAAGCCCATAACTTTTCCCTTAATGATCCACCGACAGGGTAAAAATTATCCTGTTATGTATGTTACATAAAAAGGGTGAAAGTAAAGTTGGGGAAGTGCCTTCGGTAAGGGTGCAAGCATCTCCGATGTCAATCATTTTCCCAAATATTACAAGAGAGAGAAGCAAAGATCAACCATTCACCTTGGAACAAGGGATGTACTTAATATTCATGTAGATGAGTGATTCAGTTAAAAAAAAAAAAAAGGAAAAAAAAAAAAGCCATAAGCGTTGTCAGTTCATTTAAAAGCTACAAGCTTCAAATATTCACGGTAAGTCCCAAGCATCAAAAGCAAAACTCTTTAGTTGCAGCTGTTAATCCCATGGATTTGATGTCTTTGATTGCATTGTAGATTCTCCATTTGATGGAAATGGGCCCTAAAATGACAGTGCTTTGGTAGGAATAACTGGCGCATTATTTCTTGCAGAAATAAATAAAACACACATTTTAAAACTTCAATTATAGACCAACAATTTAACAGTTTGAAAACTCAATTGGAGCTATATTTTGATATTTTAATTATATTTTAGCTTAAATTTTATGAGAGAAAAGATTGCAACAATTTTGATTGAAAGTATACTGAAAAAAAAAAAAAAAAAAAAAAAAAACTCTCATACCAAATGCCATATAAACATAAGAAGAAGAACGAGTTCATCAATTAAAATTAGTCAATACTAGGCATAGTTTTAAATAAGTTGATTTACACGGTGGAAATTCACCAAATAATTTCTCAAAGCAAACCAGGAAGCTTCTATGAAAATGTATATATAATGACAAAACACCGCAAGAAATATAAAAGAAAATGAAAGAAAGGTCGCATTTATTTAACATAATTGTATCTCATACTTATTTTTTTAATTTGTCCATTTGTTCTTAAAAATTATAAGGGTATTATTAAAATTTTAAAAAATTATTTCAATTTTATCTCATGAACAAAAAATTAGATAAAACAGTGTGACTATCCTTAAATAGTTATGATAAATATTTTATATATTAAAAACATAAAAAATCCTAAAATAAAACACCAAATTTCAAAAAAGATCTAAGTTTTATGACTTTTTAAATTTTAAAATATATATTTTTTAAATTTTTTGAAGAAGAAATATATATTTCATAAATAAAATAGGTTTAGTCAATTGTATTTTATCTTATCTCTATTTTTTTAAGTCAAAGATATTTTTACCTTATTTCCATATTTTTGAAGTCAAAAAAGCCTCCAAGGGATAAAATTAAAGCAAGTTTTTCAAATTTAAAAAATACCTTTGTAGTTTCTAAAAACAGAGAGACAAATTAAAAAAAATAAAAACTAGAAGGTATAATTATGTGATTAATATATAAAATAAATAGATGGCTATCAACAGCATTTCCAAACTAAACGTCAAGAACATCTCATTTTACTTGCTTTTGGTAACAATTGACTGCCAGGAGTAGTGTTACTTTCACGATATACTATCTCTAGAAGCACACATGATAGTTGCTAACCTTAGATCCTGTAACATCATCATTGCATACAAATTACAATGTCGTTTTTGAAGCCCTCCTAGAGAGAATTATCCAACAAAGTACACGATAAAACACAAAGAATCCAAACATGATCACAACATTGATCCATCTAGGATCATTTTCCAATCCTTTACTCTTCAACACATCATTTCCAGTGAGCAAGCAATTTGGTGGCTGATTTTCACCATTCACATGCCAAGAGAAACACTCATTTCTCACACTCCAATACTCATTTGTGAGCAAAGTGTCAAGAGGGTACCTATAGAGGGAAACATAGTACATGAAAAGCCAATACTTTGGTATGCTTTCCTTGGGGATGAAGTAACCAGAGAAGAGAAAGAAAGCTCCGAGAACCGTGCAGATGAGAGAATTCCCGGATATGAAATCGGGCGAAACAGCGCTTAGGAAGAGGACTAGTGAACTAGCCATCAAGACGATGAGCCAAACGACAAAACTGAAGAATGCAAAAGCATAGAAGGAGGGATTTAGTCCTACAATCCAATAAACAGGAACAGCAAAGAGAATTGCCACAGCAAACAAGAAGGGCAAGAAAACAATGGTGTTGGCAATCATGTAGGAAGAGATTCTGTAGGCTCCTCTCGAGGCTTCTTTCATAAGGACTCTTCTTTCTTGGAGATATATTGGAAGTGCCTCAACTGTTGAGGAGAGAAGAAAGCTGAGACTAAATGCAAAAAGGCCTAATCTTTCAGATATTCCTCCTTCATCTTTCCTCACTTTTGTGTACACACTTCCCAACCCAAATCCCCCAACAAGAGCTTGCATAGTTCTAGCAAGAAACAACTGTTTTGTTCTGTAAATTATCTTCCAAAATCTCGAGCAAAGATACATGATCTCGAGCAAGTTTGAGAAACAAGAAGCACCCATCTTTTGGGCTCTGTTTTGTTGTTGAAAATTATAAAGTTTTTCTTGTTCTGGCCACAAGGGGTGTGATAATGACTCACCAAGTAATTCAACATTAGAATGGTAAGTCTTAGAATAGGAATGATCTTCTAGTGTTCGGATTATTTCCATGGCGAATTCAAGAGTGTTCAGTTGAATTGGAATCTGCATTCCAAGTTTGGTTATGGTGTCCTCAAGAGATTCAAGGTTACCATTATGAACAACCGAGCCTCTAGAGAGGATTAAGAAGTTTGGGACATATTGAATGATTCTATAGCTTGGTTGGTGGATGGAAAGAATGATAGTTCTTTGCTTTGTTCTGGCCACCATTGATAGAAGCTCAATAACTTGCAAAGCTGAAGTGCTATCTAGGCCTGAAGTTGGCTCATCAAGGAGCAAAATCGGAGGATCCTGAATCATTTCCACTCCTATTGAAACCCTCTTTCGCTCGCCGCCGGATATTCCCCTATTCTCTTCGTCACCAACAAAAGTGTTAGCCACATTCAGAAGGCCAAGCTCTATCATCAGCCTCTCAACTCTTGCTTCTTTCTCTTTGGTGCTCATTCCTCTAAGCCTAAACTTGGCACTGAACATAAATGTTTCTTTTACCGTAAGCAGAGGGAGAAGATTATCCTCTTGTGCAACAAATCCACAAATCTTTCTCAATTGGGCAGGATCACTTATGAAATGATCATTGATTGAAATAGTCTTGGGATGAAAGTGCTTGTTGTTTATTCTTCCCGAGATCACGCCGAGGAGAGTGGATTTTCCAGTGCCACTAGGGCCAACAATGGCAAGAATTTCTGAGCTTTTTGCGGTGAAAGAGACGGATTTGAGTATGCAATTGGGCTTAGGCTTTTGAAGGAAGGGAACAAAAGAAAAGGGTATTGAGCTATTTGGATAATTGGTGTAGGAAAGATTTCTGACTGTGAGTTTGTAAGTGGTTTTGGTGTGATATTGGGCTGGTGGAGAGCAATAAAATGAGGAAGGACTAGTGGTGAACTCTTCATGGGAATCTGAGGGTGAGAAGAATATCACAGAGGAGTCATCTTCATTGCTTGGTTGCTGCTGCTGAAAACAAACTGCCATGTTTGTGTTTTTTAGTGATACTTACTGGACAAAGATTTTGCGCAAAGAAGCTTATTATGGAGCAGAGTTTGAAATAATGTACATGTTGAGAATTGGAGGTTAGACCAAACCAAGAAGATTGTAAAAAGGAGATTTTTAGTGCTTTCGTGTTAATCAAGATGGTGAATGTTTGGCAGTGTTTGGTTATCTGAGAGGGACTTTGGGTTTTCAATTTTCACACTTTCATCAGGATATTAACGACTCACGAATCTTTAAACAATATAATTGGTTCGTCACAATTTATATTCCAATATATATGCTACATCTTCAACTAATAATCAAAGAAGAAGAAGAAGAAGATCAGAGCAAAAGAAATAGTAATAACCCCCCAAAAAAAATGTAAAAAGAAAAAAACATACAAATATACTTGCGTCTAATCTATTAATCAGGTGATGTGGTAGAGGAACCCAATTGGTCATTAAAAAGACTAAGTTAGAAGAAAATGTCATTCTTAATATAGATATGTATTTTGCGACAAAAGTCTCAAGTAATCAATGATATAAGTATTATATTTTAATTAGGGGAAGAGTTGGTTATTGGTTATGTATGGTTTTATTTTTATTTTATGTCATTTTTTGTTCTTTGGAAAGGAGGAAGATCAACATCTTACAGCGATGGAATATTTGAGCCTGAAATTCCGATGTCAGGGTAGAGAGGGATGTTGAACCAACATAGTAGAATGCTAACGAAGCTTCTTTCAGTGTTGCTAAAGGTCATAATCATGGTTGTAAGTTGTTTGGTAGCGTTTTGGTGATCTGAGAGGTTTAAGTAATTGAAACAAGTATAAAATTTAGTTTCTTTAACCAAAAAAAGAATGTATATAAATATGTATATATATATATGGTGTAAGATTCAGTTTTTTATTATAATAAAAAGGTCTAAACTACTACATCAGTGATCGATAAAAATTATAAACAAATAACTTTGGGTTTGAGAAATAAATTTAAACTTATGAGTTGAATCGTTTATAATGTAAATCTCTCACATGCTATAATGAGTTCAAACTATTTTATCAAACGCCATATAAATTACGACAGATTGTGGTCTCTCACCCTTCCTTTCTTGACAAATAACGTTCCCTACATTTGGTGTGAAATAGAAGGGAAATATACCCTTTATTGAATTAGAAGCACTATTTAACTGATCAGTTCCAAAAGTTTTGGAACTCAATTTATCTGAAAATCCAAAGTTTGAGTTGTTCTCACAATGGTCGTACACGGTTTCCATTATTTTATATCAATGAGTAAAAAAATAATTTCTCTTTTACTGCGACAAAATATATAAATTAGTTGAAGTTGAGAAGCAGCAACAACAGCCTTAACACAACTCCGATTTCTAAAGTTAGTACAAAATTGTCGCAGCGAGCAAACGACCAGGGTGAGCAAAGGCCCAAATCGCCGTGCCATACAGCAAATCAAACGAAGTTCATATGCTGCATGCTCTCTTTTTAGTGTGGATTGATTTATACTACTCTTAATAAAATTGTTTGATTTAACACCATACGGCAGAATAAAACTTGAAGTAAAAGCCTATTTTCTCCTCACTTTTTTTGAAGGGATTTATCCTCACTTTCATATTAGGCTTGTGTGGGAGAATTAGTTGGTTGGTTAGGGAAATAATAAGATTTGAATTTTAAACAAATTCGAATATTAGAAGTTTGTTAGTGTTCCTTATTTTTCTGCTTTTCTTTCCTTGTTTTCTAGGAGAGAGTTGAGTCCTATACGAATTCTCATCTTTATTTAGTATTCTCAACATTATTATAATCTGGATAAGATCATTCTATCAATTTAGGAATAGACAACATCACAATCTTAAACAAGATAAAGTGTCCACCTTTATATACTAGTTGTAAATAAAAAATTTATAATTAGTATACATAATCATATCCTCTCTATTGTGAACACTTCATATCCATGATTATGGACTTTTTAAGTATTGAAACCTTCATAATATTTGTAGACATATACATGGAGAACATCAAGTAATAATATTAATTAATAATGCAACACTTTTTTTTTTCATAATGTCCAATTGAAACGACATACTTTAAAAGCACCAATCCAACAGTTGGGACATATAATGTTTGTGGTCCTTTCCAAACAGTCAGTCTTCGACCTAGTTGGCCACAACAGTTTTTAACCATTGGGTTTCCTGGTTGGCCATAGCATATTTAGACCCTTGGTCCTAGACATGGTCAGTTGCAGCCAGGAACTTGGTTTTCTTTGTAAATAAAAAATTTATAATTAGTATACATAATCATATCCTCTTTATTATGAACACTTCATATCCATGATTATGGACTTTTTTAAGTATTGAAACCTTCATAATATTTGTAGACATATACATGGAGAACATCAAGGAATAATATTAATTAATAATGCAACACTTGTTCTTTTTTCTTTTTTTTTTCATAATGTCCAATTGGAACGACATACTTTAAAAGCACCAATCCAACGGTTGGGACATATAATGTTTGTGGTCCTTTCCAAACAGTCAGTCTTAGACCTAGTTGGCCACAACAGTTTTTAACCATTGGGTTTCCTAGTTGGCCATAGCCTATCTAGACCCTTGGTCCTAGACATAGTCAGTTGTAGCCAGGAACCCGGTTTTCTTTGTAAATAAAAAATTTATAATTAGTATACATAATCATATCCTCTTTATTATGAACACTTCATATCCATGATTATGGATTTTTTTAATTATTGAAATCTTCATAATATTTGTAGACATATACATGGAGAACATCAAGGAATAATATTAATTAATAATGCAACACTTTTTTTTTCATAATGTCCAATTGGAACGACATACTTTAAAAGCACCAATCCAACAGTTGTGACATATAATGTTTGTGGTCCTTTCCAAACAGTCAGTCTTAGACCTAGTTGGCCACAATAGTTTTTAACCATTGGGTTTCCTGGTTGGCCGTAGCCTACCTAGACCCTTGGTCCTAGACATGGTCAGTTGTAGCCAGGAACCTAGTTTTCTTTGGTCGATAGAGCATTCGTAGACTATTAGGTCTCTTTGTAGGCCATAGCTTTTCAACCTTTAGGTTTCTTAGTTGGGTAGACTTTTTAGACTCTTAGTACTAGACCTAGTCAATTGTAACTTCTCTAGTTAGCTGGACCCTTAGGTCACTTTAAAGGCCTTATTGAGGTTTCTTGTTGGCAGTAGTCTTTTTGGACTCTTAGTCTTAGACTTGGTCGGCTGTAGCCAAGAGCCTAGTCTTTTATGATCAGCCAGAGCCTTTCTAGACCTTTAAGTCTCTTTGCAAGCCTTAGCCTCAAACTTTGAGGTTTCTTAGTTGGTTGTAGCCTCTTTGAACTCTTGGTCCTAAACCTAATTGGCTGTAGCTAGGAACCTAGTCTTCTTTGGTAGGTCAAAGCCTTCTTGGACCCTTAAGTCTCTTTGAAGGCCTTAGCCTTTCAAACCCTAAGGTTTCTTGGTTGGCCATAACCTTTTTGAACTCTTAATCTTGGACCTGGTCTTATTCTAATAGAGCCAGTCACACTTGTGATCAAACATGGTGGACCAGTGGGACTCTTTGTTTAACTTGGTGGACCTGGTCAAACTCCTGGTTTGACTTATGGTACAAATCTTAGTTGGACTTTATCAGACTTTGGTGGACTTGATCGGATCTATGGTTAAACTCTTAGTTAGACTATTGGTGGACCTAATTAGATTTGTTAGTAGACCTGGTCAGACTCCGAGTCAAACCTAGTCGACCTGATTAGGCCTATGGATGTACTTGGTTAGATTCTTCATCGGATCTATTCAACCTGTGGTCATACCTCGTCGGAGTCCTAATCAGACTTGGTCAAACTCTTTGTCAAACCTGGTGGACCTAGTCTGACTTTTAGTCTTTTAACATTTTAATCTTGTTGTCTTTTGACCTTCTCAGAAATGGCTTGGGGGATAGGTAAAGTTGCTAGAAAGGTGCAATGCCCTCCTTCTGTCACCAAATTTTTTATGCCTAAAATTGACACAAGACTGCGTGCAAGGACGCATGGTGGTCGAGTTCTTTATTCTACTGGCTATGCAGATCTAGTCACATATGCAAGAAAAGAGAAGGCCTTAGAGTGTGTGTGGTGAGGGACGCTAGTGTGGTGTCTGCCAATAGCACTCCAATGCTAAAGTCAACACACTGATCAAGAAAAGCAAAAGGAAAGGCATAATAGGTAATAAAGAATGCTCATACCTTAGTGATGGAATTGATACTCCTATTTATAGAGTTTAGCTTAAATCTGGGTATTAACTGGGTTTGGCCTGTGACTTAGGTGCACAGGCATACAAAGCCATTGAGCTTAGTGACAAGTGTCAAGATCCTAATGATGGAATGCTCCCTAAAGGGTAAGTATTGACCTCAGTTAGGTAGCGTCCTGGTAGGCTATCTTAGTTGGTCTTGGTTAGATTAGTTGTCAGATCCTTGCCGGATCTTAGTTAGGCATGTTGTAAATCCTGATTAGACCTTTGGTTGGACCAGTGGCTGGATCCAGGCATGTGGTCTTTGGTTAGGCCTATGTTTGGATCCTCTTGAATTGGCCTTCTCGGCCTATTTGGTAGCCTTCTCGGCCTACCTTCTTGACCTTCTCGGGTTGATCTTCTCGGCCTATTTAATGGCCTTCTCAAATTAGTGTTCTTGGCATACCATTTTGGTGTTCTTGGTCTACCTTTTTAGATTGATCTTCTCGACCTATTCGATGGCCGTCTTGGGTTGGTCTTCTTAGATTGACCTTCTTGGCCTTCTCAGATTGGCCTTTTCAGCCTATCTTCTATAATTAATTTTAAAATATAATATGAAATGAATTATGTATTTTCTACATGCAATATAATTTACATGCTTATGTTTTATTAAAATTGCTTATTCCAAGAATATTTATTTTTACACGACCATGAGTTTTATTTTTGCTTAAACAATCCAAAAATGTAGTTTGTTAATTCAAGAATGACTATGCAAAAATAAAGCTCATGGCCATTCTGAAATCGATCTTCTTGAAATACACTATTTTACATAAAACTTATGCATGTAAATTATGTTGAACTTATACAATACATAATTCATTTCACGTTATATTTTCAAATTAATTATAGTGATTCTTTTTCAATAAAAGCCATTGTAATAACAATATGCTCACTATTTTCAAAAAGTAATGTTTGTTTTTTTTATCTATGAAATATTTGTGAAGTTTAAAGTGAATTAATTTTAAAATTCTAATTATTAAGGAAAATATAATACTAAATAAATTTTAAAAAACATCAAAATAAAAATAGTAGGTTGTCTTATCTCTTCTATGTGAGTGCATGAGGATGAGCTATTAGAGTAATTATACAATAAATTGTTTGATGAACCTTATTATTTGTATCACACGTCTAAATATTTTTTAAAAAAATTCTAATGGAAGCATTTTTTTTGCATTTATATTTTATGGATATGGAGGAACAAATGATATTTTGAAAATCAGAGAGTACATTATTATAAGAGCCATAGTTTTTTTTTTTTTAATTGGATGTGGAGAACTTTGAGCTCTCCACCTTATGATGAAATCATGTATAGAAAAATGTTAGGTAAGTGTACAACCATGTTACAAGGACTGTAGTTGTGGGATTTTTTTTAATTAATCTTGTATTTTTATTGTAGTTAATTTATTTTTAGTTGAAAAGAATAAAATATTTCAAATCGAGAAAATATAAACCCTAGTACGAACTCATTTGACTTTAAAACTATAGAAACCCCGACCACTGTAGGCATTTAGTTATTCCACTGAACTCAAATAAAATGAACAAAAGGAGTAGACGTGCACCAAGTCCTAAAAACTTAAACCTCAATAGGTATACGAATAATCAAGCACGCACATGGGTCTTTGACAAAACCTCTACAATTAATGAAAAAAAATATAATAAACCAAAATTGATAGACCTAAAGCACCAAGGCCACACAAAACATTACTAGAAACAAATGTAGTTGACTAAAACATAATCTAATACTAAAAAGGAAAGACAAACATGCTACCAAACAAGGATAAAAACAAGTAGTATTATAAGCCATAACACAAAGAAAAGTAAAAGAAAACCCTCCAACAAGACCTTCAACAATTAGTCTATCGATGAAACACCCATTAGAGAAAACAATTTAACCCGAGAGGCACAATGTAGTCAAAGTGTGGTACAAGTCGTGGCACATAAGACCCACGCCCTAGGTCCCACTATTGTCATCACCAGAAGACTTCATAACCACCACCATTGAAATCCTACCACTACGTTCATTGAATTCTTGAAGCATTTTAACCATTGGAATTAGATGCACTAATAACAACTTTACAAACCAATAGCCACTAACCTCCATCCTAAATTCAATCTATCCCAACATAAGATCTACATTGCACAATGCCACTACCACAAAAATCCACAATTCGACAAATTTAGAGATCAAACTTCAAGGTCGGGAGCTAGATAAAACGACCAAAGATAGTCCCAAAACTCAAGCCATCCTGCTCTATTGAAACTCTTCTCTTTTTTCTTTACTCACTCTAGAGCTTTAGGGTCACCGATAATTTTGGGTTTTTTTTTTTTTAATTTTGATATTCTATATTTTGAAGTTATCAAAAAAGTAGACCCTTTATTTTAGACCGTTTCATAGTTATAGTTTTTTTAGGGGTCATAGTCATACTTTTAGATTACAAATCTATGCTCAATCTGTATCTTGTATTATTCGACAATAGATTTTGAACTATAAAATTTCAAAAAATTAGTCTTTAGCACCTACTCTTGTCACCAAACAAATTATTTCATTTTTTTTAATTTTTTTCAAAGAAATTGAATGAGGAAAAAAAGAAAAGGAGAGGAAAAAAAGGGTGGTAAAGAGATATTTTCTTTCCGAGACTTGGTCTTTTGACACTCTAAAACTTCCTTGCTCGCAATCTTTATCAACCTCCATAGATGTTGCCGAGCAAAAATCATTTGTGGATTGCGTGGTAGCCATGTGAATAGCACATGCAAGGGTCTACTACAAGATATACATTCAACAACAATAATTTCAAGTTGGTTAGTGCGTTTGACCGACGTGGAAGAGTTTTCATATTTGTCAAAAAAAAGACCTTCTATGTCGATTGATACATAAATGATAGGCCCTTTTTTTCATTCTTCATGTGGCGCAAACTATAATAAATATAAACACCTTGTATTTCAAATTTTAAAGATTGAAAAGTTCATTTTTTTTGGTCATTTTTTTAATCTTTTTATTGGAGCATAATTTCACGCTTCGTAAATACTTACCCACTTTATCAATATTTACGCTGCCTACTCTCACAACTTCCCCATATGATATTTTTTCTTCCCCTTCTCCTCTTTCATTGTCTCTCTTAGCATATCTCTCTCTTCTTTGTTTAATAACCCTCCATCAACTCTTCTTAAAAGGTGTTTGAGGGTGTTTGACAGAAGATAATTTACACCATTAATTTAAATATAAACAATATAAAAATTTTACATATTATAATAAAAAAATTATAACAATATAAAATTTTCACATATTATAATAAAAATAATTTTAACCAATAATTTTTATCACCGTACTAAACATTTTATTGATCTTATTTTATTGCAAGATGCTTAGTTTTTTTACTTTGCTTTATTTTACCTTTTAGAAAAATATTAAAAATTAGAAAACCTTCTCTCCTGTCTTCTTCTCTCAACATCTCTCCTTTATTCTTCTTGGTAACCAGATCCTTTCTTTTAAGCTTTGTTCCTCGCTAATTTGAGTGATGCTACAAAAGAGATCTCCATGGCGAGTATCAAAGTCTATTTGGCAGAGATGTGGTGAGCCAACATCTAGGCAAACGATTCCTAAATCCATGCCTTGCGTTGTCCGATCTAGTCGATAGTATCAATGGAGATCAGATCCATAGCTGGTGTTGTACGATCTGGTGTTTGTGCTATCTTTCTTTGTTCTAAATTCCATGCATGTTTGCCGAGCATGATTAGTTATTTTTTTTATTGTCAAAAAAAAAAAAAAAAGAAAGAGAGTATCTATTTGGGTTTGGATTTTGTCTATTTCTTGCTGGGTTTATGATTGTTTAATTTTCTCTTTGTTCAGGGTTGAAATATGGGTTCTAGAATTTGGAAGGCAAAACGTTCTTTTCAATTTTAAGATCTAATCAGTGGTGAGGCCGTTCATCCAGTAGTCTATTGGGTTTTCAAATAACCCATGGCTGTATCAGTGGAGGGTAGATCTATGACTGGCATTATACAATCTGGTGGTTGGCCTATGTTTTTTTCTAATAAGATTTTACTTTTTACGATGATTACTGTAAAAAAAAAAAAAAAAAAAAAAAAAAAAAAAAAAAAAAAGTATCTTTTTGGGTTTGGCTTAGGATCTCAAATAATATGGGATGAATATGGATTCTAGAATTTAAAAAGCAATTATATTAATTTTGATTTCAAGATCTGAGCCATGGTGATTAGCAAAATCATGCATTTTTTTTAATTTTTTTATTACTTTTGACGTGGATCTTAATTTGGCCGACGTTATAAGCTGCGTCGATTTTTAAACGACGTTAGATCCAGTGACTTTCAACATCGCGAGATTTGACGATGGCTTTGTAACTAACGTTGTAGACTTATGACGTCTGTTTCTAACGGACGTCGAAACTCCTTTGTGTAGTGGTATATAAAACTGTATAAAATTTTCTAGTTCTTGGTTAACGTATTAGTGTATTTCTAGTGTTATTTCTCCTGATTTAAGGAAAATTTTTTTCTTTATTTTTTGTTTTTGTGTTAGCATTTTGGGGATTTTCATTCCACAAGCCGGTGTTTGAAACTTTTTTACGTATTTATGTCGTAGACATACCATTTATGGAGTTTAGGTGTTTGATATAATTTTTTGGTTTCTTACGTATGTTGAGAAGACCTTTTTTTTCTTTTAAATTACATTTGTGTTTGCCTGGTTAATGACATATTTTATGTGTTTGTGAAATGGTGAAAGCTGCAAGTTGGGAGGATTGAACGAGGCAGTAGGCCATTGCAGGCCCTTCAATGTGAATATGTGGGCTTTTCGTGCCTTGTTTCAATGGTTTTTTTGTCTTTTGCTTGTGAAATGATGAGCCTACGAGACGTGTGATCCATGGTCATTGCGGTTTTGAAAATGTTATTTTAGTTGTAAAAGCTTCGTATTTTGCAAATTTATGTTTGTGCGTATTTTGAACTGCCATTGAGGTTTTGGACATGTTTTATTGCGAAATTTGTATCAGGGTCTGAACATGCTATTGTACATGCCTCTTTATTTTTTTTTCTTTTTGGGTTTTTATTTTTGTTATGTGTTCATGTAGTGGAACGCAGGGCACTTGAATAAAAAACTTTTCTTTTGCATGTTTCATAGCACAAGGCTGTGAAATATCGTGCATTAAAAGGTAGTGCATGGGGGAATGAAAAAGGGAGAAAAAAAATATTATATACATCTCATTTAGAGGCGGAGGATGTGATTCTTTAGGGGATGTTAAAAAAGAAAAAAACCGAAACGAATCGAAAAATTGTAAAAATGGGTCACAAACTCACAATGATAAAATTGACCAATTTGGTAAGAAAACTGACAGTTTGATTATCGGAAATAATTTTTCGTCAACATCAATATAAACTATAATAATATGCTATATATTAAACTCAGCTTCAAGTTTAAACTCCAAGATGTTGAACTTTATTATTAAATTAATTTTTATTTTTTTTTAGTTTTCAACAAGCTTTTATTGTTTGCCTAATACATCATTATTCTCAAAATATTGGGTTTTTTAAGCCATCTGTTGGGGGTGTGCTCGACGCTATCCCCCGAGGAGGAGATTCCGGTGGCTCGATAAATGTGCTCGACAGATGCTCTGAGAAGCGTGATGTCAACCCCAAAAGCTCAATTTGAACGTCCGAGGTGCTCTACAAGGCCCTTGTTGGTCGTGGCGTGTGTTGCCATCTCTTCGGATGAACATGTGCTGGGGTCGAGTTGTGACGACCCTCACTTACGTGGCCGTCACTTAACTTAACTTGGTCTTAAACTTAAACATACTTATTAATAAAGTACAAAATTTCAGGATAAATTTTTTTTTTTTCTTAAATGGATTCTTGCTATCAAATCCTTAGCATATAGCTTTAAAGGAAATACTAATTGTTTTCCAAAACTTAGTAATAAATGAATTCTTAATAATAAAGAATTCTCAACATACAGCTTTAAAAAAAATAATAATCATTTCTTAAAACCTAATTTCGTAACTTAACAAAATCCATAAATTTCTTAAACATGATAATAACGTAATAATAATCATTACGTT
>CAMOHE010050249.1:0-14127 GCA_946598075.1 Artocarpus hirsutus
GCCTGTGCAAATCATGGTGATGCAGATCATGTGTTTCGTTTGTATGAATGCATGACTAGTTCAGGTTTTTCTTTTGACGGGTTCACATATTTAGCCCTTTTAGTTGCTTATAAGCACAAGGGATTGGTGGATGAAGGGTATAGAGTGTTTGAAAGCATGCAAAGGAACTACGGAATCGAGGCACGGATTGAGCGCGACAGATGTGTGGTGGAGATGTTAGGCGGGGCAGGCCGATTGGAGGAAGCATATAGACTAATTACCAGCATGCCAATACCAAGCAACTGTGTTATCTGGGAAGCACTGCTTGCCGCTTGTAGAGTTTATGGTAATGCGAATATGGAAGAAAAAGTTTTGAAGCAACTTCTACAGTTAAATACAGAAGGAGATTACCAAGCTATTCTTCAAGATATTTATGCTGCCGATGAGGAGACGGCGGAAGCAAAAGCAAAAGAGATTACACAAATACGAAACATTACGCAAATACGAAACAATGATGGTTGACAGTGTAAACTCCCAACTTCAGTTTAAAGGAAGTATATAAAGATTACTTCGACACACTCCTGTTGCATTCATAGCGTGCCGGGTAAACTCCCAACTTCAGTTTAAAGGGAGCATATAAAGATTACTTCGAAACACTCCTGTTGCATTCATAGTGTGCCGGGACCGAATCTATGCACCTTCTGCCACTTTGGCACTCCAATTTCTTGGCATCTTCAACATAATTTGAAGATAAGTGAATTGTTAAAACTAATGTAGAGACAAAGGAAATGAATAGCAAAACAAGGAGATCAATATGGAGAGAAATTTCTAATCCATCAATCTTACACCCCCTCCTCTTCTTTCAATCCAACCAACCACCCTAGTTTCTCTATTGTGCTTCATGGCTAGCGGAAGCCTAATTATAAGCATCACAAGATCACATGCGAATCTCCACACCACCGACCAAATTTGCAAGTTGCAAGTTCGATACTTGCTTTCACATAAGAAATCAATCTCCACAACATGCTAAAACAGGTTATATTACTCTCTAAAAATTTCATGGTTTTAGTCCTACAAGAAAATAGGTGAAGCGAAGAAACAGTATGCGGCCAAAGTTGAGTTGCTAGATGCCTGTAAGATAAGATATTGGTCAATTAATAGAAATGCATGTAGTAATAAGACACACCAAACCAAAGTCTGGGATTTTATTTATAGCGTGAACACATAAACAGGAATTAACTTCAGGCAGAATAGTTTTATAAAGTCATACGATAATCAAAACCAGGACATAACAAACAGCACTCAAAGGAATACATGCCCCGACCCTTTATTTAGTAGTATTTAGTAGCTAAGTAAGGCATAATTCCATTTCACAAAAGGATAAGCTTGCACTTCAGACAGAATAGTTTTATAAAGTTATAGGATACTCAAAACCAGGACATAACAAACAGCACTCAAAGGAATACATGACCCGACCCTTTATTTAGTAGCTAATTAAGGCATGATTCCATTTCACAAGAGGATAAGCTTGCACATCACTCATCATCGTAGCTCTTGTGGTGGTGGCGGTGGTGGTGGTGGTGATGGTGTTGCCTTTTCTCTTCATCATCGTTAGAGCCATCATCCCCCTTGCATAGTTCAAAGGTGATTAGTCAGGGGAAAAAAAAAAGAAAGAAACTGACTAACATGATAAACAATATTAATCATTAAAAAAAAAAACTGACTGACATGATAAACAATAGCAATCATATTCTGCATTGTATACATCATGACACCACACAATTGATTCAAAACACAGTAACACACTAATAGTTTAAACAAGGTAAAGGTTTTAGGAATCAAATACAATTATGTTCTAATTCACAACTCAGAAACTGTACTTGACAAAATTTTAACAATCAAATCATAAGCTGTTCAAAACCATGTCGTGCAGATGGATGCAACCGTCACAAGTAAACACAAGTTTTGACTTCAAATACCCATCTGCAGAAGAATCTCAACTAAATTCGCAAGAACTCCATCCACAGCGATGGTTGAAAGCAAAAGAAAAAGGACGTCAAAAGCTCTGAAAATGCAAAGCATGGGAACAGTACCACATATATATATATATATAGGGGAACACAAGAAAATTTATGAGCAGTGTGATCCAGAGACCACACAAAATGTGTCTCCACCTACAAGCATCGATGTCAATATACACACATTTCCAAATGTAAAGGTTGTATCATGTAACATGAGCTAATATATACCTTAACAGCGAGTTCCTTAAATATTCAGAAAGTGTTTAAGATGCATATGTCACAGGAGAAACAGAAAAGCGCAGATGGAGAGCATCTGCAAGCTTTTGAATATTGTTCTGAGATCACAATATCATGCCCAAGGTTGACTCATTTATTCAGTATTTAAAGGTAAATGGTGCACTGTATTTTTGTTTGCTGAGTTTACAACCGTTGCTCATGTAGACATAACCATTTTGAAAATCATATTAGTGGAAAAAAAGGGGAAAACAGAAAAAACCCATGTGACTAAACTAGTTGAAAAGATATATTTTCTATCAACCTAAGCTGTAAAGAGTAGAATTTTTCATTGATTGCACCTTTCTGTTTATCACTCAATCAGCATTAGCAATAACACTTATAAATTTTGGTTGGAACAATACGACATAAATTCGATAATTTAGTAGTTCAAATCTTTGATAAAATATGAAGGATCTATTTTGACTTTAAAGTGCTTATATTCCAAAGTATGTTAACTTTAAAACCCGTATCCTCCTAAATCGAAATCTCACCCCACCCTGCCTGTATCGTTTGACCTAGTGGTCATCAGCATCTCAACTACATTCTTTATGATTTCTACACCCACATCAATGATCATCAGACAAAAAAGCATATCAACAGCATAAAAACAGGTATAACATAATACGCTATAAGACAAGAAACGCAACGTGAAAAATCCTTATTCTAGCCATAAACAGAAAAGAGCAAGACAAAAAAAATCCAGACAAAAGTCAGAGACGAGATAAACGACAAAAACTTCACAACCTCGCAATAAAAGTACACTTAAATTCAAGCCTTAGCAATATGATCAATTGTAAACATATACAATACGCGTTTGCTTACATAAAGTTATATAACAGCTAAAAATTTGCCCAAAAAAAAAAAACACTCACATATTTCTTGCGACTATAGCCCTCTTCCTCGCCATAGCCATACTTAGGACGATCCTCCTCATCATCATCGTTACGACGCCTCTCATAACTCGGCTTGCGATAATCCTCCTCCTCAGACCTTCCGTAACTCGGCCTCTCATAAGCCGGCCTCCCATACTCCCCACTTTCCTGCCTGCCATAACTCGGCTTCTCATACTCCCCACCGCTCTCCTGCCTTCCATAACTCGGCTTCTCATACTCCCCACCGCTCTCCTGCCTTCCATAACTCGGCCTCCTCGGCGGATTCTCCCCATAACTCGGCCTCTCATACTCAGACCTCCCGTACTCATTCCTCCCTCCATACCCTCCCCCTTCTTCTTCACCATAACTCGGCCGCCTTCCATACCCAGACCCATATTCTCCCGCAGAACTCTCGTACTCATTCTTCCGAACATAACCAGATCCATATTCTCCCTGAGAACTCTCATAATCATTCTTCCCACCATATCCCTGAGAACTCTCAGAATCATTCTTCCGACCATAACCATATCCGTATTCTCCCTGAGAACTCTTATACTCAGTCCTTCCATACTCAGATCCATATTCTCCCTGGGAGGTTTCATACTCATTCTTCCGACCATAACCAGATCCATATCCTCCCTCATAGCTTCCGTACTCAGTCCTCCTTCCATATCCAGATCCATACTCCGAACTCGGCTCATCCGACTCCGGCCTCCGTCCGTACCCGGATCCGTACTGGGGCCCCCCGTATGCGGGGGAGGGGGCGGGACCTGGACCGGGGCCAGGGCGGGGGTTGGGGCGGCGATAGCTGCTGTATTCGGTGTCGAGGACGTTGTCAGCGTAGGCGTTGGGCTCGGCGGAGGAGGAGAATTGGGAGCGGTCGTAGTCGAAGTCGTCGGATCGGAGAGGGTAGCAGGTCTCGTCCGAGGGGGGGATGGGGCGGCCGTAGGTGAGGTTGAGGTCGAATCCGCCGCCGTACGGCGTCGGATCGAACTCGTCGAACTCGTCGACGGCGTCCTCGCTGTGGGAGTAGTACGGCATGATTTCTCTCTGTTTTTTTTTTTTTGGACAAAAGCTTTCTGAGTATCGACGAGAGCCTCGGATCTGGGACCCCTTTTGTAGTTGACAATTTTGGGGGTGCCGGGGGACAGGTGGAGCAAGGAGGAGGATGGAAGCGGGAGTGTGGGCCATGGGCTGGCCCATTACTCATCTGTTTCTGGCCCTTTGTCTTTGATGTTTGAAACCGATATCATGTCGAGAAAAATTTTCCTCCATGAAAGCTTTTAAAAATTGACCCTCAGATTTTTTTGTTCTCAAATTATGAGATAGTGACGCATACTTTTTTTTTTCTTTTTTTTTTAACAGTATCTTGGGGTATTATTTAGTTTGTGATATTGAGTTAAACGACGCACTTCCTGATGGCGTAGAAGATCAATATTGTTGAATGTATATAGTTTATACCTTCAAAATAAAATATTGGATAATGTTTAGCTGTGACATGTTGTGAATTTGATTAACTTGTGTTTTTTTATGATATTAAAGTTGATATTAGTCAAGCTCGAAATTCCCCTTTTTTCTTAAAAAAATGGTATCTGTTAAGTAATTTTTCCCTTTATTACTACTATTATTATTCTAATGTCTTTATCCACTATTTCCTCTATAAAAGAAAAGTGTCATTCTATTGGAAGTGTTGATTTTTTTTCCCTTCTAGGCTAGATGCAGTCTCATTAATCAAGGTATGACTCTGATAACGATATCATCATTTGAGTCTTCCAAGGCCAAATTAGAACTTAAAGACGACCCTAAGCATTGGCAGTCTACAAAGTACATTTTCATATTCCAACAAACAAAATTTCCAATCCTCAACAGTTCTAGTCGACTCCATTTTAGAGAAAGAAAATATGAATAGAAATAAGGGAAAACTATAATGGAATGTGATAAAATTCTCTATCGGTGAAGAATTTTTATTTGGACCGTTAGATTTAGATCAACAGCAAAAAAGACAAAAGTGCATTATATTTAAATAAGACCTCTAACATGTAATTCAATATTAGTTAAAACAATTGTTATCTTAAAAAAAAGAGCCCCCACCTTCCTCACCATCTCCTGTGAACCTTGCCACTACATACGGTAAACTCATCCTTTGCCACTGCGTTGACATCCTCCTCTCCTTCCTCAGCAGTGTCCCAAGTGCTAAATCACTTAGAGATTATGTAATGCTCAAGAAAATTTATTAATTTAGACCCAAAATTAGTTTGGATTCAATCTATAAATTTTTCTCGATAAATTGTATTTTGTAAAATTACGATAAAATATAAATATTTGAGGATAATATGAATATATATTATGTCTGTAAAGTTTTCTTTTCCTTTTTTTTGTGTTTTTTTTTTATTAATTATTTTTCAATTCTTGAAATAATGGGTTTTTTAATTAATTTTTAACCATACAAAGATTAAATTGGGCATTGAAGAGTCTACATACACCCTTGCTAAGATGGAATAATAGCCTTTAGATCGCTTTCCACTGGTGGAGCACAAATTTGTTTTCCACCATAGACCTTCCCAATTTTGTTATAATTGTGGTGCAGCATATCAATTAATAGATGGAAATGATCCAAGATTTTTACATAAATGCAAGCTTTTGTTGATGGTCAAATTGATCCTTTGAACTTTTTAAATTCAAATATTTCGGATCCTAAGCCATCCGTTATTTGACGTTTATTATTAATCAGACCGCATAACTAATCATTATAAAATTATAATAAAAGGCTAAAATGATATTTATAAAGTGTTTGTGAAGCGTATTAGAACTAATTTTAATTAAAAATATTGTAGCATGTGAAAGTTTTATATTGTATTAACTTTTTACTTTTTAATTAGTTGTTGAAAGCTTTTTACTGTTTATTGATCCAACCGAGAGTTCCTACTAAGCAAAACATACAGGGTGTTTTTGATTTTTTTCTCAAAAAAAAAAAAAAGACAAAGAAAAAGAAAAAAAGGGAAATGGGCTTGTTGATCCGAAATCATGATGATATGCACACGGTAACCTTTTCCCCTCCCGTCGTAACGCGTAATGGCGTAATCTTAAAACCTTTGATGACAAAAGAAGAACCTCAGCAAGTCTTTAGTTTTGCCTTCGCAGTTTTCTAATTCCATGTAGAAGAAAGGCAAAAAGAATAAACTTCGACCGATTTTTGGCGGTGCTTTTAAAATACATAAAAATAATTTTATTTAAAAAATATTTTTTTTGAGTATTATGTTGAAATTGTTTTTAAATTTAAAAAAAAAAAAAAACGTTAAAGACGTTTTTAAAAATTCTCGGATCGATACCAAACGGGTAGATTCTCTTCTTTTCTCGTTCGAGCTTCAGCAGCTTCGTTCAAGCCTTAAGATTGAGACCCATCATCGATCTAATCGCCATCGTAAGACTCCCACACACAAAAAAAAAAAAAAAACAAAACAAAAAGAAAAAAGATCATCCTCTGTCCTTGGATGGCTTCCTGTGTGATAACGGTGGCACAGGACGGCACCGGAGACTTGGACGGTACAGGAGAAAATCGACGCCGTCCCTCTCTGCAACACGTGTCGGACCATGATTCGCGTGTCGCCGGGCTTTTACAGACAGCCGGTTTACGTTCCCAAGACCAAGAACCTCATCACCCTCGTGGGTCTCCGACCGGAGGACACCGTTCTCACCTGGAACAACACTGCCACTAAGACCGACCACCACCAGGTAAAACACCATTTTTTGTTCTACCCAGTTGAGCTCTCAACACATGTAGGGCTCTAAATGGCTGATTGATTAATGGGTTTGGCTTTTATTTTTTTGGTTGGGTGGTGGTGCAGGCGACTCCGGTGATTGGTACGGGGACGTTTGGGTGTGAGGTGTGGGAGCACCATTGTTGAAGGAGAGGACTTTATTGATGTAAACATAACTTTTGAGAACTCTTCTCCTGAGGTAATGTTTTGTTTTTTTTTTTTTTTTTGGGTAGTTTTTGTAAAATGGTTTAGTTTGGAAATATGTTTTTTTCACTTGAAAAAGACTGAACTTTTGGCATGGTGAAATTCATGAGTTTTCGGCTGTTTGTGTTTGTTATGTGAAATGAATGTAATTATGCATGAATCTGTTTTATGCATATAATTTCCCATTCTTGGAATGTTATGTAAGTTTTGTAACTTGTATTTCGTTATGCTTTTTCTTCAAGTTTTTTTCTTTAATTTACCTCAATCGGAGATTCTTTTAAAATTTCAATTTGAGGCTTTCAAAATCATCATACTTTTGCGGGTATTTTCTATAGTCGTGTATATTTACAGAAACTGCAAATTTATGAAGGTTAGAACGATATCAAAATTGGACAATTTTGATAATATACAAGTGTGATGGAATCTGAATAAGATCTTACAGTTCAGAACCAAAGAAAGAAGTCCTTGTTTTTATGAATACAGGTACCTCTCGGTTCCTGCACCCTCACAGTATTGTTGTAACACAATTTCTTTTCAACGCATGTCTATGCTCCATGATATCTTCTTCAATATGAGAATCGTGTTGATTTATCAAAATTTTTGTTGCTTCTTTCATACGCGTGCTCATTAGACGAATATGAAAAGCCTTGCTTTAGATTTTAGCACATGCCCTTTTCCATTTCAATAAAAATTGGAGGTGTTTTGGGCCTGGGAGTTGCCCGTCGAAACGGGTGACGTGGTGTAGAGAACTCATGGACGAGGAAGCAGAACAGTTCCTCGTGCACTCTTTTATTGACCCCGAATGCAGACAGGCCTTGGTTTGCCCAGAGAATGGCCTTGAAAATACCATTTTCTGCTTAAGATCATACAGTTGAAGTAAGATGCACTAATTTTGGAGGCAGAAAGGATCAGAGAATCGAGGATAACTGAAATCTTTTACAGCTCTGTAAACAAGTGAAGTCTAAATAATGTGCTTTATTTGTATGAAATATTGGAAAGAACTTTGATGTATTTCACTGGCTTTGAGGAACATGAGGCAGTAATGTTGTTCTGTTTGGTTTTTCATTCCCTGCTAACTTTATACGAAGCTGGCTTAGTAAATTTTATTTTATTTTTTTTTTAAGGGAAAAAAAGGAAAAATAGAGATGCAAGGGATCGAACGCCGTGCCTCGCGCATGCAAAGCAAGTGCTCTACCCTATGAGCTGCATCCCGCTGAAACTGAACAAGGATCTAAATAAATTAATAATTTTTTGGAGGTTTTATGAATTAAGTCAATAATCAGAATACGATCACAAGAACCTTGCTCTTTCTTTTTGGTGACAATAAAGCGGAATCTTGTGCTTAAAAAAAAAAAAAAAAAAAAAACTTGGGAATGAAACTTAACTGCCCAGCCCATCATTTCATCCAACATTGTGTTAATGCGTTATTGTTGGTCAATTCACCTTTTGCTTTCCCAATAAGTTATGCCCATAATATTCATTAGTTGGTCATCGCTTGTGCTTTTGTTGGTTTCCTTTTTATTAAATTTTCCCACAGAGCATCCTTGATATCGGAGAACATCCAATATGGCTTCATAAACTTCCCAAGGCACTTTTTTTTTTTTTTTTCCATTTCTGGAATTGATGATTGTAAAATGACCCCCTTTTTTATTGGGAAAGAAACTTTCTATATTGATTTTCTAATGATAGAATGGTTCTCTTTTTTACACAGCAATAGCTATCGTTATTATGGGGTTCAGTAGAGCTGGAAAACCGTAAGCCTTACAATCTGAGCATTTTGCTCTTCTGGGTGTTCTTTGTTAAAAATTTAAACTTTCTACTTCACTTTATTTTATAAATCTTTTATGTGGATTTGTTGAAGTGGAGGTTATAGCTAACAATAACTCTACCAATCATGCTTCAGACAGGAAAATCCATGCACAAAACAAAAAAAGACGACAACAACAACTTAGACACAAACTAATGGAACACTATAAAGGAGATAACTTAAGCTTTTTCTTAATTATTATTATCTTTTTTACTAAATATAACTTTTAATTTTAATGCCACATTGTGTGCTGGTTCTTGCATATTTGATTGTGTGTTTTGATAGCACAATAGGTGAGTTGCTCGCAAAGGAGACAAATTTTTGCTTCATTGAATCAAATAATTTCCATCCAAAATCAAACAAAGGTTCACATTCAAATTTTAACTTGTATATGCTTCATTACCCTTTTTTTTCCTATTCTTCTTTGGGGATTTTAGATCATTTTCCATGTTATATAGGCTTAAAAGATATTTCAATTCTTCCAATAATAGAAAAGAACCCACTCTCGGAAGAAGACAGCATTCCCTGGCTTGAAACGCTTCAAGACGCCTTGAGAGAGAGTTTAGTAAACAGGAAAGTGTGATTCTGGGTGCTTTAATGCCCTATGGTTTAATAGTTTTTAATGAATTAAAATAAATATAAGAAATAAAAGTAAAACTTTAAATTAAAGTTATCTAGGACTTAAATGAAAACTCTTAAATCAAAATAAAAATATAAACAATAATTAAACCACAGTTTAATTTAACACCTTAAATTTAATAATATAAAACTATCATAGTCATTATTTCAACCCTCAACACATCTTAATATAGTCACAGAAAGTAACAATCGATGCTTACATTGTCATGAAGAACATTCTTAACAATTGAAGCAATCCCAACGTAACATAGCTACATAACTTCTTCAACTATTTTCCTCGTTGCCACATTACACTTGGTGATTCCTGAAAAGATGAAAATATAAAGGAATGAACGACAACATGCTCAGTAGGGAAAACTACTACTCACCTTTAAGTTTTTATCTTTACCACATTAAAATCCGCATGGTTAGTTAGTTCTCATCATTATTCATTAATTTTATTATGTTTAATTCCGATGGATATCTTATGATCATTCTTACCAAGTTCCATACATGTTAGTTCATGATTCAATTATGCTCATATGTATCTATCGTGCAATAGAATATCATATTACTCAACTCAACGAAACTCAAATGGGCATGCTTGATTACCATCCAAACATTCCAAGGGTGTTTCAGTGAGAGGACATCAAGCCCCGAGTCCTCACCAAGTCGATTCCTGTATAGTACGTTCTAGGACTTTCGGTCAAAAAGAGCGTCATCACATTTCTCTATTTTACCTTTTAGGGTATTCGTGTCTAAATACGTAACCACCGCCTTCTTCACGTCTTACTATTCCTGTATATTCATTCATTATTTATAGAGTCAGTTTGTTCTAACCACGCTTCTCACTTTACGACAACATATGTCAAATCAATATATTCCTCACTGTACAATACAGAACAAGTTCATGTCATAGTTTCATATGTGATACTTATATAATAGGAGTTCAACATACACACATAAATCTTGCAGTAAAACAACCAATTTTAATTCTATAAAAACTCACAAAAGATGAGTAATAGAATCGCTACCTCTTGACGAATTACCATGTTGATAACTACTAGCTCACAATAACAAGCTCACCATGTAAGCTCCAAGTACTCCGTCATCCTACGATGTATAAAATAACCATATTTTAACTAAATTCTTAATCCATAATCATATCAATTTACCATTTATTTTTATTAGTGCGTTATAATCATTTATTTGAAATCCTTGAAACATTTTGTAACACAAAACGATGAAAAATAAATGTGTTTGGAATGCCCAATCGACCTTCTGATCAACTATTTTTGGCCTTCCAAACCAAACTGTTTTTTTGGACCCTCTGCCATTCTACCGGTCTTAAAATTCAACATGTCGGTTCTATTCATCAGCCTGCCAAACCTACCAACAGGTCCGGCCTATCAATTGAAAAGATCGGCCTACCGATATTACAACTTTTAGAAATCAAATTCTCAAATTTTAAAGGTTTTAAACTTTAATACTAACTGCACCCCTTTTAACAATTTTTAAGGTACAGAAAATGCATAAAACTATGAATCAACACTTTTAAACACATATAAATCATTATTTTCAAAATTTTAATGCTCAACAAACAAATCTAAACCAAATATCTAAACTTTTCAAAACTAGCTCAAAAACTCAGTTTAAACAAAGATCTATATAAATCAAGCTTTAAAAACATTATATAATTACCCCCAAACATTCAAGGACACATTTCTCTCAATTGTCATACCAAAACACAAATTTAAATCAAGGTTTTTAGCTTAGAAAACCTTACCTCAAGCTTGAAGAAAAATAGTGATTTTGTTTGCAAAATCTTTGATCTTGTTTTGTGATCTTGGTAGATCCATGAAAATAACTTCAGATTTCCTCTTTTAATCACTTTAAAGCTAAGTTGATGATCTTGATTTTGAAGAAATCAAAGAGAAAAGAAGAGAGAAAACGAAGAGGAAAAGAGAGAGAAAGAAAGAGTCTCGTGAGAGGAGAGAAGAAAAGAAAAAAAGAAAAGAAAAGAAAAAGAAAGGAAATGAGAAGACAATGAGGGTTGGCAGGTAAAAATCAAGTCTCCATCAGAGACTTTGAAGCAAATAATGCCAAATGACAGTTTTGTGATTAAATTAAAGTTCCAAAGACCTTTTGGTCAATATATTAAATAAGTATAGAAAAATTTTAAAAACTTTAAAAATAGATAGAAATAAATAATATGAATTAGATTTTAAATGAAACAAATTTTAATTGGTACATTAATAATTAATATAATTACCATAATACCTGTTAGTAAAATACGTTAGTCATAGGTGTTCAGCTCTACAAAAGAGATACAGAGAAATCCTTAGATGTGCTGATCCAAACCATGAACCGGAAAGCTATGTGAGTGTGGTGAAGTTTGTACTGTTGGATGCTGAGGCCGATATGCTTGCTGCTCGGTTAACAAAGAGAGCTGCAGAAGGCAAGCATTTCATGCCATTTCGCTTTTGAGATCGCAGTTAGAGTTGCTTCGGATTGATAATTCCGAAGGAATATTGAAGGTAGACGCCACTGTAAGTCCTCAAGTTATAGTAAAAACTATACAAGCATTGATAATTAAGACAGACAGCCACTCAGACCCAAAGCAATAACTGTATGCAACCTCTTTAATTTTTACTTTGGAGTTCTGCTTGCTGTTAGGTTAGGATATTATGAACTGCTTTCTGAAGAGCATTGAAGAAGTTTATAAAAAGAGATTTTTGGAGTGAAGAATTAAATAGATTGACCAAGGATGGCGTTGTTTGAGCAAATAAAAACAAAATCTTTGGATACTATTGAATTTGAATGACAACCTCTTTCCCAGAAATTGAAGCCGGACATATTCTATTCTTTACAAACTTACTTCCTTTGTTATCACAGCAAGAAACACTAATAAATTAAGTAAAAGTCATAACGTGAGAAGACGCCTTAAAAAATCAGCTAAACAGAAAACTTGTACCATATTTCTATGTTCACCAAAAGCTGCATAACTGGGCCCATTGTCACCAATAATCAGAACAAGAACAGGATCCTCGCTTGAAACAATGAAAGCGGTTGCGATCTCTAATAACAATTTCTCGATTGTAAATGTCGGAAACTAACTTAATAGCAGCATGACAGTCTAGGCATATACGTAAATTCTTGAAAATATAGAGAGGCGAACCAGCTCTTGTGCTCATAAGCCCAAAACACACTGCCAGCTTTTCACTATGAGAGAACAGTGCCTGCTCTATCTCCTCCATCTCATCTGCATTTTTTTCTCTGGTGTCACTGCCAGAAAAAACTTGGGAATTCATGTTGGGAACGTACCCAGCCAATCTCAGTTTTCGAATCATCTCATCCAACATGATATAAACCTCCATGCTTTGTGGATGTGACTTGTCTCCTGCACTGAACTGATGAACCTGCCCGCCAACATGGATCGAGCTCATTCCAGGAGCCTTACTGATGCCCCTATTCTTAAGAACATGTCGCATGGAATTGGCCTTTTCAAGCCTTCCTTCCAAGGCGTACATGTTGGAAAGCAAGACGTGATATTCTGTGTTGTGGGGATCCAGCTGAATGAGCTCTTTCAGAACACGTTCGCCTAGTTTTAGCTTCCTGTGAATGCTGCAGGCACCCAAAAGGGAACCAAGAACTACCTCGTTTGGAGGCATTGGCATTTTCTTTACTAAACCTAGAGCTTCTTCTACATGACCCGCCCTGCCCAAGAGATCCACCATACAGGCATAATGTTCTATCTTTGGCGTTATGTTGTACAACGATTCAAGATTAAGGAAGTAATGGTGACCCTCTTCAACAAGACCTGAGTGGCTGCAAGCACTCAATAAGGAAGTAAAGGTCAAGTCATCTGGCTTCGCTTCTATAAACATCCGAGGAAATAAATTTAATACGGATTTTCCCCTTCCATGCATGGCTAAACCACTGAGCATAGCATTCCACACCACTACGTTCCTTTCCGACATTTGCTCGAAAACTTTCATTGCAGCATCTATTCTACCGCATTTTGCATACATGTCAACCAGAGTTGTCTCCACCATTATATCCATCTTCCTCTCCATCATCTTTAGAGCATAAACATGAACCCACCTGCCCATAAATAGATCCCCCGACTGTGCACTTGCACATAAAAATGAACAAAGCGTGACATAGTTCAGCCTCAAACCACAACCAAGAACCATTTCACGGAGAAGGGAAAGCCCTTCGCGAGCAAACCCATTTGCCACGTACCCAACAACCATTATAGTCCAAGCAACCTCATTCCTCTCCGGCATGCCGTCAAACACTGCTCTCCCACTCTCCACACCTTCCAAGTTAACCGCACCGTCCAAGATCACGGTCCACGACACAACACTTCGCTCCTCCATCCTCTCAAATACGTGCCTCGCCTCGTGCAACATCCCACACTTAACATAAACGTCCATAACCGCATTGCAGACCTTAACACTAGCGCCCAAACCCGCCTTCTCTGAAACCCCATGCCCTTGCAGGCCAGCCTCAGCATTGCCCAACTTAGCACAAGCATTGAGGAAGCAAACCAAGGCCAAATCATCCACCCCCACGCCTTGTCTTCTCAT
>CAMOHE010050249.1:14147-30312 GCA_946598075.1 Artocarpus hirsutus
CATAAACATGAACCCACCTGCCCATAAATAGATCCCCCGACTGTGCACTTGCACATAAAAATGAACAAAGCGTGACATAGTTCAGCCTCAAACCACAACCAAGAACCATTTCACGGAGAAGGGAAAGCCCTTCGCGACCAAACCCATTCGCCACGTACCCAACAACCATTATAGTCCAAGCAACCTCATTCCTCTCCGGCATGCCGTCAAACACTGCTCTCCCACTCTCCACACCTTCCAAGTTAACCGCACCGTCCAAGATCACGGTCCACGACACAACACTTCGCTCCTCCATCCTCTCAAATACGTGCCTCGCCTCGTGCAACATCCCACACTTAACATAAACGTCCATAACCGCATTGCAGACCTTAACACTAGCGCCCAAACCCGCCTTCTCTGAAACCCCATGCCCTTGCAGGCCAGCCTCAGCATTGCCCAACTTAGCACAAGCATTGAGGAAGCAAACCAAGGCCAAATCATCCACCCCCACGCCTTGTCTTCTCATCTCGACGAATAAATAGAGGCCGTTTTCAGGAATTCCGTGACGAGCAAGGCATCCCATTAAAGCAGTCCAATCCGCAGTGTCTTTGTGCGAGCTGGGTATTTCATCGAACAGTTGGCGTGCAGACCAAATGCTGCCACATGCTACGTAGAGATGGAGAAGGGCATTGCGAAGGAAGGCCTCCGGTGAGGGGGCGAGACCGGAGGTGATGAGAGCGGCGTGGAGTTTCTTGCCGACGTCAAGAGAGACTTGGCGAGTGCATGATCGAACTAGCGAGCGCAAGTGATGGACGGAGAGTGAAGAGAGGACAAGGTTGATTGGCCATCTCATATGAGAGGCTGCTAGTGCTCGGATTTGGTGAATATTTGATGATCTTTTCCTCCTTTTTTTTTTTAGTTCTTTTTCTGAGTTGGAATTGGAATTGGATGACAATGATATTACTGCCTGCAAACTGATTTGAATTCTTCATTAGCATTTGTATCCTGCATTCAAGCTTGAATGCAGTTGCAAATCTGGCAGATAAAACAACATGACGTTTTGCCTTTGAACTTTTCTGTCGTTTAGTTGTAATAGACGTGTCGTTTGTGACTTTTAACTATAAACGACGTGTCGCTTTGTTTGTTATAAAGTTTTGTTCTCTCTTTGGTCAGAACAACAGCGCATTGTTTCTTGTTAAACCTTTCGTGTCTTAACTCTCAAGTCGAACAGGAGACGTGCCGTTAATAGGGAAAAGCTTTGCTCTCGTCTGAAAATGGAAACTGCATTTGTCTTGAAGCTGGTTTAATCAGAAAAACGACATGTCACTTTCAGTTTAGAAATTTGCTTTTGTATAAACAAGTGAACTGTATGTGTTTTTTTTTTCTCCAGTGTATGCTTTTAGATAGATATATATATATATATATAGAGGAATGATGTTTAGCGAGTCGAATACTTGTAACATTTTTCATCTGACAATGTAATATTGTTTTTATGTTTGTATAACACTCAATTTGTTTTAATCCAACGCTTAATAAATATTAGTCTCTTGTGATGTTACATTCAACTTGCTTTGGTATTACAAGACCAGACCGTACAAAAAATGCTAGACAAACGTACCGTTGGACCGAAGACTGCCTATACAAGATTGAAAAGAAGTCCTCTATAAAAGGACTGACAGTGTTTTGATTAATAACATCGGAAAATTTATATAAACGAGACGTTTAGAAAAATCATAATTTATTGACAAAGGGACAAGGAAGACGACGATAGTCCACTAAAAGCAGATGACAGAGTGTGCTCGGCCCTAAAGCAGATCACGAGCGTTAACAAGTGGCAAAGCGATAAAAAAAAAAACAAAAAAAAAACAGATACCGATCAATAAGATGGGCCAAATCGATTAAAAAGGTTTAGAACTTGATCTAATGGTAAATGTTGGCTTAGAACTTGGTCTAATAGCAAAGATTAACCGTCAAAGTCTGAAATCAAACCAGGTGTTTTCGTGCATTCCTACCAAGCACCTACTATAAGTAGGGTAAATGCGAGATAAAAAATAGTGCTTTTCTTGCCTTTGAACTCCAGAATTTTCCCATTTTTGATCTCTTGTTCACCTGAGTGTTCGCGACTTCTTTCTTTGCAGGAGACCAATACACAGTAAAACAATAAATATAAAAGGGTTATTCCTCTTTTTATACCCGTATTTTAACATTTTAGGTTGCTTTAAATTCTATACTTTTAATTTTTTATCTCATCTAATATATACTTTTATATTAATTTAATACATAAATTTATACATTTTTTCCATCAATCTTTAATTTTAATATAATAAATTGTCTAAAATACTCTCAAATTAAAAAATAAGATAACTTCAAAAACTTTGTAAAAATTTCCTTACATTTTTTACTTCAAAAGTATATAAAACATTCTAAAAAAAAAATGTTCTGTTTGTTTTGGTTATATTTTAATTTTTTATAAGTTTAATTTTTTTCTCTTTTCCTTATAATTTAATCATTTTAAATGTCAAAATTAACTATTGACTAACGTGTAGTATAGATTTATGTATTAAATTTAATTTTAATATAAAAAAATATATAATTTTTAAATTAACCTAAATCAAAGTATATAAAAAGATAAATATCCCTATATATGTAACTACTAAGATGCTAGTAATAATAATGAAAGGCACCGAAGAAACTACATAGAAATCGCCCGTGTGTAGGAGCATATCATTCAACAAAAAGGGTGTTAAGACAGGGAACTCGGTTTGGAATCAAGACAAACCAAGTATCCATGCCTTAAATAAAAGCCAGATACATAATTATATTGTCATTGCTGAACACGTTAGCACTCAATTGCAAACTTACAAAGAGAAAAACATCTCTTTGAAAGACTCGGCTCGCACACCAAACCAAAGAAACAACGGCGTCCTCTATTTAAAAAGTTTGAAATATAGGATCACGAGGATAATGACGATAAGGACTGCAATAATCGAGCCAATCATCCACTTGTTTCTACTCATCCTCCTTGACATGGAGGTCAAAATTCTCTTGCTCTTCCCTACGTTGTCATCCACCCCATGAAGCTGCAAGCGAAGAAGAAACCATCAGAGAGATTCCATAAGTATAAGTACTGCTTCTATGGTGCAATTTGAGAAACAGGATGTTTCGCCAATTGGTTTGAATCAAAACTTTTTGTTCAAACACTACAGTATACGAGAGTTTTGTACTGTTGTTGTTTTTTCTGCTTTACATCGTAGCAAATAGAGCTTTGTATTGTTTTTGATTCAAACCAATTAGTTTGAACCAATACGCCAAACACCCTATTAGAGGTCAATTGTACAATAAACGACTGTGACATACTAACCTTCTAAGTAAAGAAACAGTTGGATTGTACTTTCAAATGTAAATAATTAAATATATGCGTAGAGGATAGACACAACACACAAGCATATACTGAAAACCAAAGAACAGACTGAACGCAAGCTTGTGAATGATAAAAGATTTAAATGCGCCTTTGGCATATAAAATACCGTGTCATGAGCATGTAAGAGAGACTGCCGCTGAGAATGCAAATCATGAAGAATAGAAACACCAAGCTCTTCCGTTTCCAGCATGGTTCTCCTGCCTTCCTTAACTCTATCACTAGTCTTGTTTAATCTCTCAGTTGACGCCATTAATCTTGTTCTCTGATCCGCTGATGCCTAGAGCATATGCAACAGTCATTATTCATTACAATTAAGGATGGACACTTAGAACCAAAAAACAATAGAATCTAAAATGGATAACATTTGTATAGAATGATATAGAACATTTCAAACATTTCCAATCAACAAAACAGCCCATTTCTGCCATTTGTCACAATAAAAAATTTTTAAAAAAAAGGAAATACTAGAGTTGTAAGTAGAATTAGAAACCACAGTTAAATAAAAGAAGTACCAAATCCCCAAACCTGACCAATGGAATGTATATGTTACAATAAGTTAATTTTATTTTAGCAATAATAATAATAATAATAATAATAACAAAACTAAAAGGCATACCGTCAAAGTATCGGCCATGCCCGACTCTAACAGCTCGTCACGAGCAGCTGCATTCAAGTTTCCAGATACAAGTCTTTTGATCTCACTTTTCAGGTTGTTTAGATCTGATTTATACTCCCTCAACTTAGCAAGAAGCACCACCTTTACATTGGGCTGCAAACTTCTTGCCTCCAAGTCCATTTTCCTAATCTGAGAGATTACATGAAGCGAAACGTCCAATCACACCAAAGGAAAAGAGTAAAAGGGGGAAAAAAGAAAGAAAAATTTAAAGCAATCAAAGCAACAATTCAACTCAGTACCAAAGATTCTGCTTCATCAATTCCAGTCTTTATTTCTGAAACCTTTTGCTTCTTTTGCTCTGCACATATACATATACAAAGTGGCTTTTAGTTTCCTCTCCGCATCTAACATCCATAATAATAAGTAAATCCAAAAGATAGTTACAATGACTATCCAATCCAAGGTCTCGATGGAATTTGAAACACACAGAGATACTTCACATACGCGCGAGAGTGTGTGTATATATGTATGTATGCATATGTATATAATACTACAAATTTTTCAAAACAATGCAATTCTTTTTTGAGTCAATTACTTTTCCAGAATATGAGAAACAAATCAGATTACGCTCAACTCAAGGAAGCATTAATGAAGCTAATTAAATAAATTCAAAAGATATTTACAATGAATATCCAATCCAAGGCCTCAAAGGAAATCTGAAACACACACCCAGATACATGGGCATATGTGTCAGACAGAGTGTATATATAATATATGTATGTATATGTATACAATACTGCAAATCTTTCAAAACAATGCAATTCTTTTATGATTCAATTACTCATCTAGAATAAGAAAAACAAATCCGAATATAGTTTCTTAACGCCAGGATTTCATTCAAAATTCTAGTTTCTTCAATGTATTATCATAAGCAAGTGAAGCACAGAGTAAGAAGGAGGTAAATCCAGAAATAATCACCTCCATCAAGAGCACCAGCGGCCGTACACTTTTTCGAGAGATTGGCCGAGAGCTCGCAGTACTGGCGCTCGTAGCCCTCGAATACTTCGCTCATCTTCCCTATCTCTCTCTCTTTATATATTTCCTGTTCATCAACCAAACCACTGAATTCGTTACCGACAAACAAAATCCTCGACATCAGAATCGTCGAAAAACCCTAAACCGATCATTTTTCGATGATCGGACAACGCAATTGCTGAACAGATTAGAAGGATCTCGAAATTGATGATGGAAAAGATTGTACGAACCTCAGAAGATCGGGACGGTCGGAGAAGTCGCCGAGAATTGTGGAGATCGCCGGAGACGACGGGATGGACGGTGGATTCTTCCGGAAGGCGACCGAGTTCGTTGGAACAATCGAAACGACAATGCGCGTGTAAATGGAGGCACACCGGTTGGCGTGTAAGCTAAGAAGGAGAAGACGGGCTATGACAATTTCATCCTTAGAGGACGGTTGTTTGGGGAGACTTGGTCCTTGTAGAGACAGCTGTCAAGCTTGTGTCCCTTATTAGGGTATCACGGTATTGTGATTTTGTGCATTCGTGTGTGAGAATAATGGCGTTGCTAAACGTTTTTCTTTTACTTTTTTCTTTTTCCTTTATCTTTATCTTTTTTTTTATGAAATAATATAAGTGGTTATGATGGAATATCCTTCTTGATTATACAAGTACATAATTAACATTGAACAGAGCGAAATATTTTAGAATTTACGGGGGATTATTTCCGCAAGTTTTGTATTTTTGTCTTGCAGATAATATATATATATATATATATATATGCATAAATATATTAGAAATTAAGGTGGAAAGATTCAAATACTAGATCTTGACGAAGGTGAGTGTGAATTTGGCTTTAGTTTCAACCACAAAGTAAAATTAGTGTGTTTAGAAGCATCATTTAAACTTTAATTTTGTGGTTTTAATCAATTTGTTTACGGTGTTTTTATTTTTATTTTTTTACATATTATAATATTTTTCATTATAACTTACAGTTTCAAATATGTTTTCAAACATTTTAATAATTTTATATTCAGCAAGAAAAAAAAGAAGGATTATAAGTTTTCTTACTTTAACATCTTTTTCATTTTTAAATATAGTTAATAATAGTTTCTTTTTATTTATCCTCTAATTTTTTTCGAGCTGCAAATTTGAAGTCTTTCCATTTTGGAACAAATTAAAAATTAAGTTTTCATAAGATGCTTTAATATCTTTTGAGGATGTTTAGGAAATATTGTTAGAACCAATTTTGTGGTTTAAAATACTGTAGTATGTAGGTGCTGTATATTATAGCAACTTTTACTTTTTATTGTAACATGTGAAAGTTTTACACTTTTGATAACCATGAAATTAGTTCTAAATATGCTTATCAAACACCCTATTTATTATTTTTAGATACAGTTAATCATATTTTCCCTTTATTTATCCTCCAATTATTTTCAAACTACAAATTAAAAGTCTTTCCATTTTGGACCACTAATTTCCAACAAATTAAAAAAATTGAAGTAAATTTTACTTTCTTATAACTTATTAAAGTGAATAACATATTTTAAAAATATTTGATAACAGTAAATAAAAATTTTATTCACTAATTTTTTTTACTTCTCTATTTACTGTGACTAAAAAAAATTTACCGATAAACTTTATTTTTTTATTATTTGCTACAAAAATTTTTAAAATCTGTTATTTATTTTAAAAAATTTCAAAAATATGTTTGCTTTGTTTAGAAGAGTAATTCTAACTAAATAGTTTAAAACGGTAGAAATCTCTCACATACTACAATGTAAAGTTAAAATTTGTTACAGTGTAAAGCTCTCACATGCTATAATATGTAATTTCAACTACATAGTTTCAACCATTCTTTCAAACATCTTAGTTATTTCTCTCCTCCTTTAATGAAAAGAAAAAAAATCCAATTCTATTGCTGTATTTGTCTAATTATCATGAATTAGATATGTGATGCAACAAAAGTGACAAGGAGTTTTGGTTTTTATTTTGCAAAAGTTTGTTAAACGAAAAGAAAACTGACACATATTTTCGAATTATCATGAAATCTATTTTTTGGCGCCGTTGTCTCACTGTTATGTCGTTTTTCTCATTGGTATGCCTTCCTCGATCGCAATTCCTTGTTGTTTTAACGGTGGTTGTCGTTGTAACTATTTTTGACGGTAGTTGTCGTTTTTAACTTGCGATGCATGGTCTGTCAAACATGCTTCCCACCAAAATATATCGATCATCACGTTAACAAAATATTGGAAATTTTGGTTTAAAAATTTTTGGTTTACATTATAATGATTTTTTACTGTAGCTTAATATTAAAACACGTATCTATCAAAATTACCGCGGAGTCTTGGGTTCCAGCCTAGAGGAGTAGGAGTAAAATTCAATAATCTCCTCCCAAGTAAAAAAACAGTTGATAGAAAAAGATTAAAAAAAAAAAAAACTCTACAAAAAATTCCTTTAAAATTTTTAATGGCCTCTCAAAGACACCAAAAAACAAAAACAAAAACAAAAAATCCTAACTCATCGGAGAAGCTTTGGTTGGCGTCAGTGGCGAGAGATGAAGCTCAAGGAGAATTGGACGTCGTGAGCCAGCGGATTGTCTGTTCTTCCCGGCGGCGGACCCGAGTAACACGCTGGCAAACACGTGCATTCTTGTCCCTCATTAATGTTCTGCAACTAAAAAGAATCATCAATTCAAAAGAATCATCGCTCTGATCAGATCATCTTGTACAAAATTATTCTGGATTTTTCATTTGTATATATGATTTGACAAACCGTAACCTTCTCGGAGAATGCGATCGCGTTCAAGATTCCGCTTCTTGGATCAGTGTTTCGTTGGCTGTTCTCATGAAATTCAGAAAATGCTTCAAAAAAAAAAAAAACTAAAAACAAAAAAATGATGTGCTATATAGGGTATTTGGAAGGGGAGGAAACCGTTGGTTAGAACCACGTTTACTGTAGCATGTAAAAACTTTACACTATAGCGATTTTTTGTTATTATTACTGTAGCATGTAAAAGCTTTACACTGTTTATAACTAAAAAAGTGATGGGAACCACTTTTATCAAACAAGAGGATAGTTTTAAAAAAAAAAGGAAGAAAGTTTATGGGATTGTTATTTAGCGTTGAACAGTATTGTAGTAAAGTTGAAAAAAAAAAAAACCTTAAGGAACTAGAATTGTGCGGTTTTAAAATTTAAATGCCATGTCAATATCATAACATGATTAGAAAAAGTATGTGAATTTTAAAAAGAATTTTTTGCTCAGACAAAAAAAAATTGTCACAGTTTATAAGTGCACAATATCTGCAGAATGCTACCAAAGTTTATTCTTATTAAAAAAAAAAACACTAAATTCAATAGAAATGGCAAGACCTGTGATTGGAACATCGAAGAGGCTTGAGAAATTCGGGAATGGAATGTCCGAGTCGCCGAGGCTTCGGACAAAGAGGACGATCATTGCCGCCGCCAGAGATGATCAACTTGTTTGATTCCGATTCCGAGTCGATGATCAGATTGTTCTTTGCTGCTAAATGATGCATTTTTCGGGTGCCCCATTTTGTGTTATGAGTAACAAGTAGGGCTCTGTTGCCACTGCGGAGTTTCAACTCATGCTATATATGTAACATTGTCTTGGTTCAAACGGGTTAGTTATGTTAAAGATAAAACCACACGTTTATGATTATTTAATAATTATTAGAGTGAGAAAATCAGTAACCACGTTAAAAATGCAGACCATGTTCAAGTGCGAGAAGGGGTCACATTTGCCCGGCCAAGAGTGATTATAGGCTAGTAAATTGACTAGCTGTGTTTTTAGCTCCTTAGGTTTCTCTATTACTCAGCATTAACCACAATCCTTTTTCCAAGCAAAAAGTCAAAAAACAAAAAAAAACAAAAAAGAAAAAGGTAAAACCCATGTTCCATATTTTTGAACCTGAAATGGAACTTTGCAGGACAACTGTTAGGCTTGACGTGCTCTTAAAAAAAAGACAAAAAAGGAAGTGGAATGAGGCTTGACGTGTGTGGTATTTTGACATTTTGGACTTAAATTATCATCTCTGTTATCCCAGGACTACATTGTAAAAAATTGTCATGCCTAAGGTTCAGGTCAATTTAAAAAATAGCACTTATGTGACATTGTTTTTTAAGTTTACAATTTTATGAAAAAGTTTAAAACACGCCACTTTTAAAGAATATAAAAATCTAATTGATTACAAGTATTTTTTATAAAGGTTAGGCCAACATGTATTATCCAAGGTATTTTCACCGTAAAAATGGAATGAATCAAAAGAAGAAAAAAATAGTGGTGAAACACAAAAATGATAATAAAGAAGTGGAATACCAGTTAATTTACTCTTAAAAGTCCTAAATGCCGAAATTAAAAGCTGGAAATCCAACTTGTAATAGTGCATGTGGGCAATTTACCCTGATGTGAATGTAGACACTAAAAATTATTGGTCCACGTACCAATAATGACAAAAAGTTGCGTAGTATCCAAATAAAGGTGAAAGGAAAGTGGAAAAATGGAGTGAAGAGGGCATAGAACTTCGTAAAGACGTAATGCAACTAAATATAAACATCAGTGAAAGAATTTTCTTCTTCCCTTTTCTTTTACTGGGGGGATAAATTAGGCCACTGAGGAGATTTAAGTATACATCATGAATAATATACATCCCAGTCAAACTTAGGCTGTGAAAAGATCTCATAATCAAGAGGCCCATCCACAATGCTGTCAACAGTTTGCATGCCACCCAAAAGAGCTAACTGAAAACCATCATCATGAGAAGGCAAAATCTTGTACATTACCAGCAATCCAAGGGTAAATATAGCTTGCAGCTTTGTTGAATCTCCTTGAACTGAAAAGAACAAGAGCATCGAAACCAGGAACAGATCAACGCAGAACCGCATGATACAACACACGGTATCCATCAACTTCCCATCATTCCCAGCCGGGAATCCTTGGACTCTATAGACAAAGAGAAAATTGTACTTATCGACCACGTATCTGTACCCAAAATACACTGCACCAACTGGAACCACAAGCGGAGCGAATGAGGAATATATCAAAGTCAGGGCAAATATTGTCAAATTAAAAGCGTAATACTGAGCAAAATCAAATGTCTGCTTTGGGGCAGTCGAGGTTCTGTTGATTGGATATGCAGAAAGATCTTGGCCCTGAAAATCCATTTCATTCAGCCTAGGAGAATAGTTGCTGTCAGCCACCAAGGGCCTCCGCAGACCATCCGTTTCCTGATTTTCAAGTTGGTACTCTTCAGTTTGTTCTGGGACAAGTTGAAGCATGTCGTTCTTCCGAAACTTCTGAAGCTTCCTCTTTATCCAAGGTATTGGAGCCAATAGGTCATAAGATATCCCCAAGAAAGTACTTGTGATGAGAAAAGCGAGGGATGAGAGGCATGACCTTGACAAGAACGAGCCACTCATGTATTGTTCAATCCTCTTGCAATCTTCTCCATCCAAATAGCACCGCCCCATCCGTAAGATAGTGCCCTCCAATGACGACTCGACTAAGCCCTTAAGGAGGATTAGATTCACCAGGAAGAAACAAACCATCTTCAAAAGCGCAGCTCTTTGCTCCCCAGACACCGTAAGATGTCTTTCAAACTTGGAGAGATAGGAAAGAACTGAAGGAATCACTATATACATGCTCACAAATACTATGACATTGGGCAGGAACTGAAAGACAAGGCTTCCTAGCCAACTCGAGCTTTGCACCCAAGCTAAACACAACTGGGCATTGTCCATTGCTTCGGCACTAATAATCCGACCAGCACTCTTCACAGCGCTAATAACGGCAAGAGGAGAGCTAAAGAACAAAAGCATCAACAACAAGCACGTGTTTACAATCACCCTCCGTAGTCTCAAAGAGAACTTTGACGATCCCAAGTGATTCCAGTAAATGTCAGTTGCTAAAGGCGCCCTCTCAACTTTCCATTGGTTCCTCTGCAAACGCAATTCCACAAGAGAAAAGAATTTACCTATCCTTCTCTTCTTCTCATTCCGAAAGTCTTGTACGGCCTTATTGGTTGTGTACACATCCTTAAACACCACAAATGCAACTCCAGCGCCCAATGCGCGCCCTTCTTTGTAAGCTGCAAGTTCTGTCTCCAATTCGGCTCTCAATTCCTGCAATTTTCTTAGTCTCTCTTCATCTGTGTAGCCTACGCTAGCCTTTATCCAATCCCAGAAACTTTGCACTTTCTTCCACAGATGACGAACTCGATCCCACAAACCATCCAAACAGCCCCTTCCGATTTCATCTTCACTTTCCTCTGGCAAGAGCCGAGAGTCCATTCGAGCGACTAACCATGTAATTTCATCCCTAACCCTAACCAATTCCGTTGCTAAATCATCCAAGGCGCACAAATCCATTGGCAAAATAACCTTAAAAACCTTACCAGGATATTTGTGCTGAAAATATTCTATTAACAATGTCCTATCCGAGCCTAGGGTTTTCGGTATCCCCTGCACCATTACAGTGAATATCGCAGTAGAATCCGCTGTCGGATCACTCAAATTTCCATGTCCATTCCTGAACCTAGTAATCTTTAACCGTTCTTCAATGGCAGAAATTCCAAAATGCACTAAAACAACGACAACCACAACGAAAAGAAAATGAATCCAGAGCAAAGCTGAACCTTTCTTGATGTGAATTATCGTTGTCTTAGAGAATTCATCACTCAATAGAGCTCTCCCAGCGTAGAGATTAAGTGGAAGCATCACCAGTGTCGAAAGGACAGCTATGGAAAGGAGCAACCCACAGCTTCCGCCCTCGATAAGAAGGAACTGCGCGGCATCAGCGCTGCAGTGGCGAGCGATCTCCCGACTGGTGGCGTGCCAGACAGCAAGGAGCTTGGTGGCAAGAGCAGAGGGTCCTGGCATTCGGTTGTGGTCGCTGCGGAGCTTCACAAAGATGAAAATGAACACACAAAAGAATGCGCCGATTGCTGATATGTTGAGCAAGTACTGGATGTTGCCGTACCATGCGCCAAAGTCTTCGGCACCACCTCCGCCACCACCATCGGGAGTCGGTGGAGGAGAGAGAATCGTTCCATTTGCAGTGGCAAAAGGCGGCGGTGCTGCAGAAGCTGCAATAATTGAGCCAATCATCCACTTGTTCCTGCTCATCCTCCTTGACATGGAGGTCAAAATTCTCTTGCGCTTTCCCATGTTGTCATCCACCTCATGAAGCTGCAAGTCAGGAAGAAACCATCAGAGGGATTCCCAACATTTATTACCCTCAAAAGGTCATAGCTACTATCTTCTACAGTGCAATTCAAAAACAATATACTATGATTAAAGATGAAAAATATAATATACAGCCGTGACATACTAACGTTCTAAGTAAAGAAACAGTTCGATTGTACTTTCAAATACAACTTTAAACGTGCAGGATATACACAACACACAAGCATACATTGAAAACTATAGAACAGATTAAAACGGGAGCTTGTGAATGATAAACCAATCCAAATTTGAATGAGATTTTGGCAAATAATATACCGTGTTATGAGCATGTAAGAGAGACTGTCGCTGTGAACGCAGATCATGAAGAATAGACGCACCAAGCTCCTCTATTTCCAGCATGGTTCTCCCGCCTTTCCTAATATTATGACTAGTCTTGTTTAATCTCTCAGTTGACAGCATTAATCTTGTTCTCTGATCCGCTGACGCCTACAGCATATTCATCACGCATTATTCATGAAAATAAAAAATTTGATCCATGAATTCAAAGATAGACACTTGGAACATAAACGAGTAGAATCTAATGGATAGGATTGGTATATAAACATTTCCAATCAGCTTAAAACGGCCCATTTCTGCCTTTTGTCACAATAAGAAGTGAACAAAAAAGAAAATACTAAAGTAGTAAGGAAGACTAGAAACTAAAGTTTAGCAAAAGAAGTGGGTATCAAAATTTCTGACCTCTCCAAAGGAACGTGTATGTTACAATAAGTTAATTATAAAACAAAATATAAGACATACCGTCAACGTATCAGCCACACCCGCCTCCAACAGCTCATCATGAGCGGCTGCATTTAGGTTTCCAGATAAAAGTCTTTTGACCTCACTTTTCAGGTTGTTCAGATCTGATTTATACTCCCTCAACTTAGTAAGAAGCGTGGCCTTAACATTGGGCTGCAACCTTCTCGCCTCCAAGTCCATTTTACGAATCTGAAAGATTATGTGAAGCTAGTATTTCAATCACGGCAAAGGAAAAGATAAAACAGAAAACAAAAAGGGAAAACGAGAAAATGATTTATAAAAAATCAAAGCAACAATTGAACTCGGTACCAAAGATTCTGCTTCATCAGTTCCAGTCTCTATTTCTGAAACTTTTTGCTTCTTTTGCTCTGCACATATACAACAAGAAAAGAAGCTTAATTTCAAAGATAAACAAGTTTTTAGTTTCTTCTCCACATCTAATGCCCATGATAATAAGTAACATTGAATATCCAATCCTAATTCCCAAGTATGGAACGAAATCTGAAAATTCCACAAACATTCATACACACGATGCAATTACTCTTTTTTTCCAAAGTCAATTTCTCATTCAGAACAAAAAAAAAAATCAAATTACGCTCAACTCAAGGAAGCTTTAATAAAGCTAATTGATATGTCGGCCTCAATTACGCCAGATATTCGTTCAAATTTCTAGTTTCTTCAATATATAATCATAAGCAACTGAAGAAAAAAAAAAGGGGAATAAACAAGGTAAATCCAGAAAAATCACCTCCATCAAGAGCACCAGCGGCCGTACAATTTTTAGAAAGTTCCGCCGAGAGCTCGCAGTAATGGCGCTCAACCCTCGAATGCTTGACCCATCTTCCCTAATTCTCTCTCTCTATATTATATGTTTCCCGTTCATCAACCAAACCACCGAATTCGTTACCGACAAACGAAATCCGACATCAGAATCGTCGAAAAACCCTAAATAGTTCGATCGAACAACGCAATTGCTGAACAGATTCGAAGGATCTCCAAATTGATGATCGAAAGGATATTGCGAACCTCAGAAGATAGGGACGGTCGGAGAAGTCGCCGACAATTTCAGAGATCGCCGGAGACGACGAGATGGACGGTGGATTAGTCTGGAAGGTGACGGAGTCCTTTGAAACAACCGAAACGACAATGCGCGCGTAACTTCTTGGATGCTCTTCTATTCCCCATTCGTTTCTTGTTTCCCCTCGAGTAAATTATTCCGTCGTTTTAAATTCACTAGTTTTTTTTTTTTTTTTTCCTTCGTTCTTAACTTTGAGGGTGAATTTTCATTTCAAATCAAACAAAATATATACTAAAAAATAATGTCAAATTACCGTCAATTATAAAGGAATTCAATCCCATACATTGACTGGATCTATCATTAAAAACGAATAAAGCATAGGAACGAATATAAGTGTTAAGACCAATGAAAACACCTGCTCGATGTATAAAAATCGAGCATGACCAAAGCTCATTTCAAAGAACTACTATCGTTGATAAATAAAGCTAATTGTTTGAGACCAAACCCTACATGAGTGACATAAGATAGAAATAAATATAGCAGCACACTAACGCACGCAACACTGACTACGAACTCAATTAGATGGGATATACAAACAAAATCAATAGGTGATGAGACCACTTCTATTATTGCCAAAACTTCTACTCGTAAAAAAAAAAAAGCATTGCCGTTATTTAATTAAAAAACTTAAAGATCCTAACAAAACACGAATAAGACAACTGGCGTAAGCCGACCAACATAACCATATAGGAGAAATCGGTGAGGACCCATGCAACTCCACTATCAAGAAGCATCAGCATGGCACTGGCAAAGACCCACAAGGCTTCACCACTTGGAAGCACCACCACTGCATTGGTAGAAATCCACGTGATTCCACCAACAAGAGTACAATCACAATGGCAATGAAGACCTATGTGACTCCACCACAAGCACCACCACGACTGATGAAGAGAACCAAAGATTTGGCACGCATAATGATGTCAATCAAAACACGACCCCTCCATTAATTTCCTCAAACTACAAAGCCAACACCATTATCATGTTCATTGTGGGGTTAAGAGCTCCATCGTTAAGGTTGAGGATCTGACGGCCACCAAGAGACGGTGTTGGAGAAGAAGAGAGGAACATACCCAAAAAAATAATAATAATTATGAAACCCTTCTATTCTTTATGGCTTTGTATTTTGTCTATGATTTTGTCTTCCAAATGCTCGTTATTTCTGTCATATCTTCTCGTTTTGATTTGCCACGATAGGCTCATTAGTTGTCGTTTTATATTAATTTATGCTTTCTCTTCTCTGTCGTTTTTCCATTGTAGCCAATGTGCCTCCCACATTTTCCCAAATTCAATAGTAGCTTTTTCGACCAAAATATAAAGCACTCTATGTGTTAGTCAAGCATTATGTAACACCCCGAAGTTAATTAAATAGAATTAGAATGTTAAATGGTGAATTAGTGTGCCATGATACGTGTTTTGAACTTAATTTGATTACTTTGTGGAAACCTTGTGTTAATTACTTTTTAGTGACTTTTAATTATTCTAAATTGTTTTTCATTGTTAATTTAAATTTTTACAAAGCAATTTGATTTGAAAAATGGTGTGCTGTTGCACATAGTTCTGTGCAACCACTTTCTCTATTTTTCTCTATTTATTTCATTTTCTTTCTCTTTCCTCCCATTTCTCTCGCTCACCCCTCTCTCGTCTCTCTCTCTCTTCCTCTCGGTTCACTCACTCTCTCTCTCTCAATCTCTTAAAATTTTTGAAACAAATTTCGTTTTCAAGCTTCGGGCTAGGAGATCGAAGGCTCGGGAACAAGATTCAACAACAAAAACAACGTTTTCAAGCTTTGATTCGAGGTTAGATTTTAAAACTCAAAGTTTTTCTATTTTTTAAGATTTTCTTGTATTTTGAAATTTTAGAGTTTTTAAGCTTAGAAAAGCTTCAATCTAAGTTAGATGGACTTAGATTAGCTAGAATGTAAACTTCATTTCATCAAAAACGGATTAGAATCAAGATTTTTTATTTTTCCTCTATTTTCTCTATTTTTGGATTTTTGCAAGAATCTTGTTTAAAACTTGTTTTAATTCATTCAAAAGTGTTCTATTATGATTTTC
>CAMOHE010050254.1:0-60630 GCA_946598075.1 Artocarpus hirsutus
TTTATTTATTTCACATCTACTTGGTAGCTTGCTCCCTAGTGGTTCCCAACTGAATCTGACCGTTAGCATTAGCATAATCCTGACCGTTGACTTGTTGGCCGACGTTCACGTTGTTATTCTTCAATATTTCATTAGCAGACCTCCATTTGTAAAATTTTCCAAAAAGCACCTGCATATCCTCCAAGGTCCTACCCTGCGTCTCCGGTAGCATCGTATAGAAAAACACCCAAGCAACCATAGCCAACGCCGAGAATAAAAAGAAGGCCCCACCAATCGTGATCCCCTTATACAGAGAAATAAAAGTCGTGGATATGACCCCACTCGTCAGCCTGTTGACCGCCACCCCCATACTCGCCCCCTGCGCGCGTAGCCTCAACGGGAAGATCTCGGAGCTGTAGACCCACGTGATGGGCCCCATCCCGATTGAGAAGAACGCCACGTAGGCAAGCACCATGGAGATGCAGAGCACAATCGCCCACATCAGCTTCTCCTGCGAGTGGTCGATGATCGTCAGCGAGGACCCCAACGTCAAGAGAGAGACGATCATGCCTCCAACGCTGCTGAGGAGCAGCGGACGCCGTCCGATCCGGTCGAGGAGGAAAGTGGCGACCAGGATGAAGATCGTCTTGGTGAATCCCACGGCAACGGTGGCGAGGAGCAGCTTGTCCTTGGAGGTGATCCCGGCCTTCTTGAAGATTCTGGGGCTGTACAAAACAACGGCGTCTATTCCGGTGATCTGCTGGAAGAAGTGGATCCCGACGGCGGCGATGAGGATGTGGCGGACGGTGGGGGTAGGGTGGACCAAGAGCTCGCGCCAGACGCCCTCGCCGTGGCTGCGCTTTGAGACTTGGACAATTTCGTCGTTGCAGTGTTCGGGGATTCCGGCGGCTTGTTTGATGTCGGAGAGGCGGAGTTGGGCCTCCTCGAGGGTGTCGGAGGTCTTGTCGAGGACGCGCTTGGCCTCGCCCAGGCGGCCTTGCATGACAAGCCAACGAGGAGACTCAGGCATGGCGAGGACTCCCACGGCCAGCAACACGGATGGGAGGGCGCCGACGCCGAGCATCAGACGCCATCCCAAGTGGGTCGGGAGCTTCGAGAAGGCGTAGTTCGACACGTAGCCGAGAAGAATTCCGGCATTGATGAACACCTGTGAATGTTAAAATAGATTGTATATTGGTGAGAATTAATTAAATACTATTATGCCAAAAGAAATGGACAAAATAACACAGTAAGGAGATTCGATTTTGATTGTAGTCATGGTTCTCTTCGGTGCCTTGCTATATATTATTAAGTGTACTTGTGATATGTTACTTATTTTGTGGTATTTCTTAACATTATCTACAATCGTCACATTATTTTTGAAGGGTCAAAATCTGATGAGGTATTGGTGTCCAGGTTTCAAAATAAGAGATGATTGATAGCCGTAATTTGAAAGTCAGCTAATTAAAGTTATATACATACTAGTAGTAAATGTTTTCATATGACTAGCTTTCATAAAAGTTGATTACAATATATAGGCTTATATGCAACACGCCTTACATATACATAGGTTACGGAGCGCGTTAATCAAAGCATATGGTAGAGTTTTTTTTTTTTTTTTTGGTACTCAAAAAGTTGTTTTCTGTACAATGTTAGATTATTCGAGAGATATGGCGTGATCAAGTGAGATATATGGCCGAAGGTGCAGAATGTATATGTATGTATATATGTATATGACGGACCTCAGGGAATGAGGTGAGGAAGCCACGGGAGGATGCCGGGGAAACCTCGGCGGTGTAGACCGGGGCGATCATGAGGGCATAGCCGACTCCGATGCCGGCGACGAAGCGGCCGAACATCAGGAACGCATAATTGGTGGCGAACCCCATGAGGAGTGCTCCGGCGAAGAATATCGCCCCGGCCAGGACGATCGTGTAGCGTCGGCCGATCCAGTCGGAAGTTCTGCCGGCGGCGAAGGAGCCCAGCAGGGAGTAAAGGTTGAGAGTTCCGATGAGGACTTCGACTTGCACGTCGTTGATTTTAAGGTCGTCTTTGATGAAAAGGGCTGCTCCACTCATTACACCAATATCTGCAAATTTATCAACAAAACAAACTCTTCTTTTTAGATTAAACAATAATATTGTCCAAAAAAAAAAAAAAAGCTACGTACTATTTATATACTATATTTGTGGAAAACTTCTTACGACATGGTATACGTGCAAAAGTAAGCAAGATCTGCCCACGCCTAAAGAAACAAAAAGCGAAAACTTTTGGGAAACTATCAAACAATAGATATATAGTCCAAAAGACGAGTATACAAAGATATATCAAGAAAAAAAGGGGTTATGTAAATATATACATCTATGTATGTATGTATAAATATACTCACCATAACCGAGTAAGATGGAAGTCATGGAAGCTAATACAGCACAAGCAATAGCAAAGATATTCTTTCTGGGTCTTTTAGAGGGATCAAAGTCTGCAATAGATTTTTGGGTTTGGCCGGAAATTCCATTCATGTCAGCTTTCCGGTCAGCCATCTCTTTCTATAAGAGAGAGAGAGAGAGAGAGTAGCTTAGGAGAGAGAATCTAATTTTAGAGAGAGAAGGTTTAGCTAGCCATCTAAAATTGGAACTGGGGTTGTGCAGAGCTAGCTGGTAGAGGTTAAAGCGATTATATAGACAAAAGGACTAGCTTACATCATCGTTGGACCATGGAGCCCCATAAGGCAGCCCTTAGCTTTACGTAATTTTGGGTGGTTCATTTTCACTCTCTTAGTTAGTACATGGAAAAAAAATAAATAATTAAAAAGAACAGAATAAATGGTTTTTTTCCCCTATTTGGAAGCATCATATATATGAAGTTTGTATTATTTTATTTACAGCCAAATGAAGAACATGTAGAGGTCGGTTGAAAGGTCCACTAATATTATGTATATGTTAATTAATTAAACTCTATTCAATCTAAACATTTTAGATCATCTTTTAGACAATCGTGGGCTATTTTTCAATTCTTATTCATGGGATGTTGAAAAAGGTCGTATTAAATATTTACATATATTATCTTGGGGGGAAAGACTTCTGATAATATACTTTCACAACTTTCTTAAATGATTGCATTAACTATTCGAAAGGACTATAGTAATTAATTTTCATAGAATTAAACATCCTGCACGAATCATGTATGCGAGTCCTATTTGGTTCTTCTAATAATATGATGTCACACTAATTATTTTTTCAAATTTTTTATGACATTTTAATTGACGTCATTTTAACATATTAATATTTTAATTGATACTACTGTAATATTTTAATTGGTCTATTTTAATGTGGCATGATTTATTAAAGATACATAAAAAGAGAGAGAAACACGAGATTCTAAAGGTGACTCCGTGTGCGCTCGTGTCGCATAACAATGAATATATATGATTCCTTTATAGGAAAAGATGGTTGCCAAAAAAATATCATGTAAAAGTTGTCATGTGTTGGTTTGTAAGCGAATGATTATGCATTCAAATAATACATATATAGTAATGGTATCCAGCCATAAAATATAAAAAGACAGTTTATGCAAGTTAGCCTTGTGGGTCGACAATGACAAAATAAGAACTGTAACAATAAGCTTTAACAAAGATACCACTGATTATGTGGATGATACTAACGACATCGACCTTAATGATAAACGATCTATTGTAGGGATGAATAGAGAAATATTTATTAGAAGTAAAATTGAAAAATTTTTTAATATCGTGTTTAAAATTAGAATTAGAAATTTTTAGAAGGGGATAGGAATAAATTTAGATCAAATTTAGGGGTATAAATGAGAACTTTTAAAACAATCAGCATAAAATTTTGAAAGAAAAAAAATTAAAGGGGGATAAAACAAGAAAAGATGGGATTGAATAATAATTTCACAAAAAATAAAATAAAATAAAAGGTGCTAGCTGGGTGGGGGCTTAGCTAGTTTCGTATCTTATCTAATAATAGTATTGGTTTATATGACAATTCTTTTATTCTTCAGATAAGATGATGATATAGAACATCCGAATGATGCAAATTTAGATAAAGAAGCCAATGATGCTGGTAGTACGGTTATGATAGAGAATATTAATAATCAAATACCATCGTCATTTAGATATCAATTTAAAGGTCAATCTCATAGGTCCTTAAAATATGATGATAATTTATAAACCAGCTGCTTTACATGAGATACATGTGAAAAGAAAATCTTGAGCAAATACTAAAGATAGTCGCACAATACATATACTTTTGAAATTCGAAGTCCTGAAGCACGAGAAAAAAGCCTTATATGGAAAATACTTAAAGTTTCTACTCAGTTTATTCAGTATACTAGAAATATAGCTAATTAAAAAAGTATCCCCTCGGTTTTTTCAGAAAAGTTAGTCCCTTTGATTGCTCAAAATTGTAAAGTAAAAAATTCGTTCAACAATTACGTATTTTTTTAAAGATTAACTATTTAAAGATTAAAAAACAATATTTTAAACTAAAACAATTAAAAATGAAAAAGAAAAATAAAAAGTCTTATTTTCACCCTCTCACCTAACCCCACTAGAGATTCAAAACGGGCCGGATCTAGTGGGCCGTCATGAGTATGGCACATTAAAAAGTAGACACGATATGGCATGACATAATTATTGAATTAACCTAGCGCATTTCGCTTATTAATGGGCTAGGCTTAGTGTAACTTTTTAGCATGATGCATGTAAAGGGCAAGGCATGGGAGGGGTTCGGTATAAGTACGAGTACGTTAAAAGCACGATTGAGTTATAATTATAAACACAAATAAAATATGCAATTTAAAACTAATTTTACTAGTATTTTTTATATTTTTATAAATATATTTTTAAAAGGAGGTTCTAAATTTCTAATAGAATTAATTAAAAAAAGAAAAAAAGATCAAATAGATTCTTTGTTGTTAGTGAATTGTTAATTGCTAATATATACTTACCCTCTTTGATTTATACAAAAAACTAAATAATAAAAACCACACCGTACAAGATTCTAGAATGTTGTTGTCCTTAGAAAAAGATTTTTCTTTATCAATAATGCACTTTCTTTTGTCACGATTTAGTGTTTTTATTTTTATAAATGTAACATTAGACAAGAGAAAAACACATTAAAAGCTAAAAGTATAATAAAAAGTACGAATATTGATATGGGCACAAGCACAGTCTAAGCACTTTATGGGCACAGCCTTTAATAAATGAGCCATGGGTTGGACTTGACACTATAAAAATTAACTGGATTAGGCATAGCATAGTACGATAAATAAATAGACAGGCCCAGACAAAACACGAAGCACATTTAGGCTTAAATTAAAGAGGCCGGGCTAGGCTACCCATTTCACATCTCTAAACCCCACTCATAAAAAGCATTTTGTTTTGAGTTTATTTTCTAAATAATTTTGCAAAATTTTTATCTCTAGTTCTAATTTGTTTTTTATATAATTAATGTGTAAGCAATGTACAAAATCTTTTAAATAATACTTAAATTCTTATTAGTGTTTTGTTGACTTTTTCAACGATTTGACCGGTGGAAGAATTTTTTAGAACTCTTTTCAAACACTAAAGGATACTTTTTTTATTAGTCAAAACTCGCTGTATATTTGTGATATTTAGAATAAACTCGTGGATACTTTTTTTTTTGGTTAAGCTTTCGTGATTGGATTATGAATTTCTTTACTTTTTTATTTTTATCATTGCTAATCGGAAACAAGCACGTGGCATGAACATACGGCACTTAATATTAGACATAACAGACAAATATTAAATATATAGCAAAAAACTACATACAATTAGACTCCCTATTTTGCCTCATCGATGAGGCATTTTGTAGACCACTAGATCTACATCTGGTGGTCAAAAGTAACAAGCTTACCAATAGTTTGATGGCCCCAAATGTGCCTGCTTATGAAAAACCCAAAACTAAAAATTGAAGAAAAAACTTTAGTTTATTTTTTATAGTATTTTAAAAATACGTGAAAATAATTTTGTTTTAAAAAGTAAAAATTTTTTAAAAAATATGTTGAAAACGTTTTTAAAATTTTTGTCTCAAAAAAATATATAAAAATATTTTTAAAAACTCACAAAATAATATCAAACGGAGTCGTTCAAATAAAAAAAATTCAGTACCACGCCACTGCCGGAGAAAGTGGCCGACAACCCAGACCCGGCAACCCCAGACTAATGACGGAGGGAACCCAGAGGTCGCTACAATGTTGATGACCCTAGGGTATCAACTCTCTCGCTATTGCATTGGTGGTTGCAAATCCCTTCTGTCATGACAATGGTGGCTACTCATCTTCCTCCTACAATGGCAGAGCATAGCGCAATTCCTGTGGGTGTCAATCGTGGCCTTCACAAACCCACCGTGGTCGTGATCTTACTTGGATTTTGTTAGGATTGCAACCTGATAAAGATTGATTTCGTTGCAATGGTGGCCACGATCTTGTTACGGACATCTTCCACATGGACGGGGTCACGATGCCATCGCCAACATGGGTTGCTTCCGACCATCTATTGTTCGGAGCCGGACTGTTTTTTTAATTACTGAGTGGTTTTTCATTATTATTATAATTGTCAAATTAAAAAAATGTACAGATGATATGTATTAGTGTGTGTTTTTGTTTTCATGGGAAAGCTATTTTGGGCCATAAAATTCTAATTCAATGGTTAGTGCCTTATTGATGAGAAATTTTTAGCATACTTCATTGTAGTCATGCCCTACATATAAGGTTATAAGGATGAAAAGCATAGAGAGCTAGGAAATAATGTTATATAAAGGAAACAAAAAAAAGAAAAAGAGAAAAAGAGATAAGCAAAACATGCATTACCACTTTTATCTATATCATATAAATATTTATTAAAAAAAACTTATAATTACATAAACAATTAATTGGGAGTACTATGAAAAAATAATAGTTAGTTACGATAACCGTAGTGGAAAAATATTTGAATGCGAGTGGATACAATTGAGAAATTGTTTTTTTTTTTTTTTTCAATTGGGGGAATGAAAGAAGAAAAGAAAAATGAAAGAAAAAAGAAAAAAGAGACAGAGAGAATGAAGAGGGAAGTGCTTTTAGTACTTATATATATATATAATGATAAAAATAAAGTTAATATTTGGTAAATGAGGAGTTTGATACGAGAGTGTCAACTTAGTTGAAATCTAATAAACATTTTTTATATGAGTTTTCTCTCTATTTAGGAGGGAAAAAACTTTAAATGATCATAAGGAGGATGAGGCTAAAAAAATAAGTTCATTTACAACATTGATCAAGCATGTAAAAATGGGACAAACCTGTACCAATGACAGACACACAAGTGTGATTATTACTTTGTAGTTTGAGCTTTTTTTATATACATTTTAAATAAGATAAAATTATTTGAGCTTTATAAATTATTGCCTTTTTTTGGCGTGAAAAAAAAAAGCAATAATGATTTATAAAATTTAAAGAATGCCATATGAACTTTAGTCTTTCACATTTATCAAAAAGACTTTTAATTGTTACGTACATGAGTAATACTCATCGTACTATAGAAAATTAAGTGACACTGCAACACGTACGCAGGAGAAAATAATTAGTGCACAAATTTCACCCAGCAGTGCCATCTGTTGCATACCAACAACAGTCAATTAATGTTTTTTTTTTTTTTTTGAGGAACAATTAACGTTAAATTCCGATTAACATTTCTTTCAAAAAATTCCGAATAACATTCTTTTTTTTTTTTAGGTAACAATCATTTTCGCTTGTTTATTTCTAATCCTATACATATATACATTTTGTTTCCTTTTTTTTTTAATGCGGATTATAAAAAGAAAAAAACATCAAGAAGAAAATGTAAGCAAAAAAGGGGACCATATTTGTTTAACAATATTTCCTTTTAACATGTGCTCAATTTTATCTATGATAAAATGGGATAATTCTTTTGCACCACCCTAAACCCAAAAAAAAAAGAAAGAAAGAAAAAGGAATGTTAGACCTAACAGACAAAACAAATAATGTTTTGTACCTATAGAACACATTAATGGTTGTCACCATAAGTAATTGTTGTGTAAAGTAAAAGTATGAAAAAATAAAAACATTATTTTAGACCTCACAGACAAAACAAATAATGTTTTGTACTTATAGAACACGTTAACGGTGGTCACCAAAAGTAATTGCTGTGTAAAGTAAAAGTACGAAAAAATGAAAATGAACACAGAGATATGTTTATTTAGCATGGTCAAAAACCTTTGCAGGAAAAACACCACAGATCCTAATCATACCAAATATAGAAGAATCCACTAATACCAAAATATGGTTACAAAGATTGGATTGCAAGAAAACCTAAAATCTACACCAATACAAGAATCCACGATACCTCCTTCTACAACTCACCTTTTAGACTTTTCATTTTACTCCAAGTTAACTTCACTCACCTTCTGTCTAACTAAGGTATTTCGAGCTTTCAATCCTTCAATCTAGCATGACGGCAAACATAATGTTGAGAGCAATAATATTTTGAAGTCTAAGAACCCTGAGGGATCACTCTGATTTTCTTTCAATTTGAAGTCTAAAAATGACTTCCTTAAATAGCAAAGCCTAGGCATGAGATGTTTCCAGATAAATAACCACTAAATCATAGGGTTGGATCTCAACTAATCTAACTTAAAATTTGAATTTAGTTACTGAAAATTATGCTTGATCTTCATTAAACTGAAATTCTGTTACGACTGTGCAAGCAGTGTACAATCTTCTCGGTTATATCCATGTGTGTACTCCTTATAGGCTGTATATATGCGCTACTAAAAAACTACAATTTAAAAAGATTTAAACTACAAAACAGGATTTGTTAGTTTGTTAACTTAAATTTCAAATTAAATTTGATCTTACATGAAAAATATATGCAGAAACTCACAGATTATGTAAAGCGAATTAATAATAGAAATAGACTCATATAAGCACAAAAATAACTCAGCGATAACAGAATCTTGAAAACATATTCAAATTTAAACTTAACAAGCTCCAACCAAGAAAGCAACAAAATTTCACCAAGAAAAAGAAGGCAACAAAATTTCAAGTGTCTAGGGTTGAAAACCTAAAAGAGATATGAAATACATTGTTTTTAGGTTTTGGTGTGGAAGAAGATTTAACCCATTTTTTGTTAACTAAATGATTCCACCATAAAGTCTAAATTAGAATCCCTCCGCCTCAATTTTTTTTAAGCGTTTGGTTGGAAATCCTTCTTATATTCATATTGCCAGCTCTGGCTGCTTTTTCTTTTTCGTTGGCGGAATGGCCAGCCCTGGCTGGTTAAGTAATGGTATAATGGTATATGTAGTTACATGAGCTTTTTTTTTTTTTTTTTGGGGTCAATTTACTCTGTGCTCCAAATCACCCATCTCACTAAAAGATATAAGGAGTTTAATTTGCAGAGCACATGTATTCAGACAAATTAATGAACTAGCTAGAGATTGTAAACTTTTATTAGAATAATGATCAAAGTAATACTACAAATACAGGTGATGGCTCCCCAATTGTAGGTTTAGAATTTTTTCCGCTTGATTTTGCACCAAAATCTAATAATTTCTTTCTCAAAGATGTCAAATATTCAATAATTCATTTTGTATTAAAAAAATCGTTATTTTCAACTTGTCACACAGTGTAGACATTATAATTTTTGCTTTTTTCTATTTTTATGCAAAATTAACCATAACTTTCAAAAGACATCCTCGTGCAAGTCAATTAGATAAACACAAAAGAGGATAGGAAGATTTATTCAAAAGGCTTTCTTTGATTTGATGAAATGTGGTTGTGATACTGGCTCTACTTTCTTGAGTCAACAAAGATAGGCTAATCAAATCGTATATATCAAGGTTTGATCCATTTGTGTCTTTCTGGCGTGTAGAGGGACACCTTGGTGCTTGCCTCCTTTTCTAAATGCATCCACTACAAGAAAAATTATATTTAACGACATATTATTTACGACATATAGTTTTTAAATGTCGTTGAAAAGTACATACAACGACATCTCTAATGAAGATATCTTTAACGACATTTGAAACAATAATTAACGACATCTATATAAATATCGTATTAAAGGTCTACTTTTAACGACAATAGTTTAGTGTCGTTAAATTATTTAACGACAAGTAGGAGATGTCGTCAAAGCCTTGGAGATTTCACAACACCCCTTATAAACGACATTGGTCAAGATGTCGTCTATAAGAGGTGTCGTGGAATCTCCAAGACTTTGACGACATCTCCTATTTGTCGTTAAATAATTTAACGACACTAAACTATTGTAGTTAAAAGGAGACATTTAATACGACATCTATATAGATGTCGTTAATTATTGTTTCAAATGTTATTAACGACATTTTTATTGGAGATGTCGTTGTATGTACTTTTCAACTATATTTAAAAACTACATGTCGTAAATAATATGTCGTTAAATGTAGTTTTTCTTGTAGTGATCTTATTTAATTAAAGAAAATACTGAGGTGTATTTGTAGTAATGAACATCACAACTAATAAAATATGGGTCCTATTAATAGCCTTTATAGAGCGTGGTGTTAGACACGACATCTTAGCATTGCTCTTATTAACCCTTCAAATCTTATCCTAGTCTAAGAGATTGGTCTTAATTATTTCAGAGTAATTACCTATTTCTTATTGCTTGGTTTTGGGGGAAGTTTGGGATTATATTTTGCATTGAAATGTGTTTTGTGTGTGATTATGAATTGGTCATTCTTATAATCATAGTAGGTTGAAAAGAATTTTCTTTTCTTGTATAATTACTTGATCAATATAAATGAACAAAATGTAAAACATTTGATTCAAAGAAAAATATTTGAAGTATTAAGTATCATAACTTGTTAAAAGCGAGATTTATTTGTAAACATCATACTGTAAAATTCATCTTCTATCAACGTGAAGATCTCAACACCACGGCGATAGCATTATTGTTATTATTATGTTGATGATGAAAAGGATTGAACTTTTAAAATTCTAGGGAGTACTATCACAAAATCAATGTTGATAGTAACGACTGTCCTTAAACAATAATCTGGCACGTGATGATACGCATTGACTGGGAATAATGCAAATATGCTATGCAATTCATTTTTCTAAGCAGAAGACGTGATCAGGCAATAATTTATGTTTTCTTTCCTTTTTTTTTTTTTCCTTTCTTTTCAAAAACAGAAACACATATTGATAAGGCACTATTAAAAAAAATTAGATATTTAGTCTCAATAATATTTAGCAAAATTTTTTTGTTGCGATTTATGCGCATTTAGTCACAGTTTTTATTAGAATTTTTATTGTGAGCAAAACTTTTAGCCATAATAAAAATGTAATCAAAAGTTGTGACTAAATACATATTAGTTATAATATTTTGTTAAAAGTGTAGTTTTTTATAATGAGGGTAGGGCATTTTATAACCATTACATCTTATCAAATAGTATTTTTAATATGCACTTTCATGATTGAAGACAGAACCTTACGTAAGTTACATTTTTTATTCTCATTTGGAGAAATTGCCTAATTTATGAATATAAACCTTGTTTAATTTGTATTTTCCTTTTCTTTTCAGTTTGTATATTACTTTATCATTCCTGACTAGCTACGATTGTTAATTAGAACGTGTATATAACCCCTAAAACAAACGTAATTCATTTGATATTCATATCCTGACATCAACTAGAAGACCTAAAAAGTTGTAAATATAAATATTTCATTTAAGAAAATTCAATCATATTTTTCTTTATTTGTGCAGTCGGACAAATTATAAATATATGTAATAAACCATTGTCTACACAATAAACGTAAATTATCAAGCACCTGAACCATCGTCTGCACAATTAAATAGTAAACCACAGTTGATTATCAACATTTTTCCATGTTATTCGGAATCTTTTGTAGACTTATAGTTTTCAAAAGAAATTATTCAAGTTGAGTTAAGACCGCTTCGTTATTAGATTATGGTCATCTCTCTCTCTCTCTCTCTCTTTCTCTATATATATATGCGTGTGTGTGTGTATATATTTGCTTGTTGCATAGTCACACCTATTATTGACTCATTTGAACATGTATGATTAATATGAAGCCAATATCAACACAAGATAATATAGTTTATAATATTTTCTTGAAAGAAAATTTGTTTCTTTATTTTTGTCTACTTCCTTCTTCTTTCTTTGGAGCGAAGAAAAATAAATGATAATCACCGAGTTATCGGATTCTGTGTTTATATGAGGAACGTGGGAGTGTTAGTGTTGGATAAAAGATATGTCTAAAACGTCATTCAAGCTGGATAATTCAACGATCTTATATGTTTGTTAGGAAAACGGCCGTTAGCAAGCTGTATTATTTGACTTATTTGAGTAAACAATTGACCCTCCGCCCCATACTCTTGAGAGAGAGATACACTTTGCTTAGACGTATTGGCTCCTTATTAGAATGTCCCTTTCTTCTTTCTGTATCCTTCAACCGTAGGATTTGGTCAAATTAATTTTTTTTCCAAATATAATAGTGAAAAGATAGATACTTTACTTTTCAAATACTCAGAGTAAAAATCACTTTTTTATATTTAATCCCATATAAATAATTAAAAAAATACGCCATAAAGAATTACCAAGTTCTTATAGTTATCTACATCAAGATTCTGTTAATTTGTTTTTGCTTTTGTTTATATTTTTTTCTGCACCGAAGATCTTTAGGCAGATATTTGTTTTTTCCACCAACCGCAGAGTCGTTGGAATTGGAGCTGTCAACTCTTTGATAATTGTCCCTTGAAAAAAAAAACTGATAATTTTTTTCATTGTGCCATACAAAGGGACGGTCAACTGTTTAGATATTTATTTTATTATCAAAAGTAATGTTTTTTAAAAGGATAATTTTGAATGCTGTGGTATATAAGGGTAAAAGAATACTCTATTAATTAATAAGGCTTTGTTTTGAAACATTAGATCCATATTAGATTTCATCATTTTTATATGTATTTTTTTTATATTTGTATGATTTGAATTAAATTAATTATTAAGAAACATACACCTCAAAGTGGATATTCCGCACCAGAGAAGGCTCTAAATTTAAAAGGGAGATACTGAAAATTGAATGGAACCGACTTTGCTTTATATGAGAGCGCATGAATAATATAATATAGCATTTTCAATAATAATAATAATAAAATAATATGGGGGCAAACATTAAACTAAAAAATATCTGAAAAAGTTACTCAACGTTTAAAGGTACCATAACGTTGATATCCAAAATTAGCGTAAGCCAACTCACGCTAAACTGCCAAAGACAAGGCTGTATAGGACATACGTACTATATACGTAATTAAAGATTATACGTGCAAGAGCAAAAGTACCGTTAAAGAAAAGAGATCATACTCATTCTAAATTATATCATGACGAGTACATCAACGGGAAATTTTCATAAATATAATTTTTTAAAATTGATTTTTTATAAATGCCACAAATGTTTATTGATAGTATAATTTAACATGTAATATAAATAATAGTGTAGCATATAACTTTTTTTAAATGTAACATGGATAAACACAACTTTTAAAAGTGTCGCATAATATGTAATTTTCTCTCCATCAACAAACAACTACTCTTGTTGATTGATTTAACTTCTCCCATGCATGCATCTATCAAATTATATATCAAATGTTGAAATTTTATTGTCAAACCCTAGTCATACTTCGTATGGCTGTTTGAAAATGCAGTTCAAACCATAAAATTAGAGTGCAAATCAATTTTTTTTGAACCATAATTTTAAACTATGTTTTTAAATGAACTAGTACTCTTCTTCGTTGACTGGTGAATTTTCCTCAAGGGAAATTTTACGTATTCTAAACATATTAGTTTGCCCTAATTTTCCTACTATACAAAGGACTTTCAAGGTAAATTTTTTTGGTAAGGGGTGATTTTAGCATGATGAGATGTATTGGATTCAACTACATCACTCTCATTTTCTTGTAGATTTCTTAAAACTCTCATCTTAACTTTCATATTGAAATAATTTTCTTGCTTGTGGTCATCTCTAACTTTTATTGTGGTTAATTTCTTTCACTCCATTCATGGTCAAATTTTCAGGTGCGTGATAAGCGTTTAATTTCACATGTTTTTCTATCATTCTTCTTTGTGTTTTGTTTGTTTGTTTTCTTAGTTTTCTTTTTGTGTGTGTGTGTGTTTATTTTATATTTTACAAGTGTTTTGGATGCTAACAAATGTTTTGAAGTCAAAAACCATGATTTGGATGAGTTTTAGGCTCTATAGTTTGAAGTACGGGCAAAACTAGGCAAAAAGGGTAGCAAGTATAGTGCCCTTGTGCCATTGGCATGCTCGGCCAGTAAAGTGGCGCCCTAGTGCCAAGAGGAGCTGATCCTAGAAAACATGCACGCTAGCTCCCAATTTTCATGCCCATGTGCATGTAAGCGACTTGTAACTTAATTTTTGCTCCAAAAAGGCTCTACACGTTACCCTTTTCATCCCAACCTTGCAAAACTATAAATACATCACTTTGGAGGACAATAAGACAATCCTTTTCATTAGTTTTCTTAGTTTAAGATTGGAGAGATGAGAGAGAAGCTTCAATAGTAGCTCAAGCAGAATCATCAGTTTAGAAGACTCTTAAACGCCTTCTTTCTTTCTTTCTTTTTTTCTTTCTTAGTGTTTTTAGTTTAGTTTTATTTTTTGTTAAGGGTGATTTCAAAATCCTAGACATTGCTATTATTGATTTTTAGAATTATTTCTGATTTTCTAATTGATATTTTTTATTTTTTAATAATTATTATTTATGACTATTTTCTTGTTTATTTTGGATGCTTAACTAAATTGGACTTGAAAATTATCTATTCCTAGATTGAAAATTGATCCATAATTGTCTTGTTTTTCTAATCATCAGTAGCAAATTGTGGTCATTAATTATGGTCAAGTTTAAATTTTCTTATGATTGAATGCAGAACACAATCTACGTTAAATGAATAGAGCTTATGTATTTGTTGCTTAGATCAATATATCATTCTCATCTTAATCTTCCATTAGGTTAAATCCAAAGAGCTTGTTCTAGCTTATTTAATAGAAAGAGATTTAGTATATAGCTTACTTTATTTAACGACACAGTATGGAAAAACTAGGATTGCAAAGTTTGTTGTAATATATGGTTGATGGTTTCTATAAAAAGTTGAGAATAATTCTATGATTAATTGTATAGATATTATCTAATGGTAGAGAATGATCTTTTAACCTGTTTTATCATTATTGTTTACAATCTCATAAATTTTGTTTTGCTTTTATTTATTTATTTATTTGTGTTTTATTTAATTTAGTAATTAAGTTAATAATTAAAACCCCCAAATTTGTTAGTATATCTTAGGTTTTTGAGTCAATAACTAATTAATTATAATAAATCCTCTACGGAAATGACTCTTGCTTGCTATTATACTTAATAATGACCATATTTTTAATGATGATTAATTTAGTACTTCCTCTGTGACCTATCAAATTTTGACTTGCTTGCCAGGAACTACCAGTGTGCAGATGAGCCTGTGTTTTTAGGTTTCTTTGAATGAAAAAAATAAATCAAAATTTTACTTGGTTAATTAAATATACAATTTTAAGTATTAATTAATAATCTGTCTATTTTCAGACAAAATACAACACAAAATTGACTTAATAAAATGAGGTAAAAAAATTGCAGTATCAACAAAAGATCTTAAAAGAAAAAAGTATTCTAAAAATTAAATTATGTCACCAACCAAATTTTTTTCTTTCTTTTCAAAATATATTTTTAGATCTATTTGTTCCTTTTATCATTTTATTCTTCACAAAATCCTATGACCTATTATATTTGTACTATATATAATATCTAAAAATAGTTAATTTATAAACTTAGGGATCAAAAGTGTATATCTCATATTTTGGGGTAGTTAAACCTCAAAAAGATGAATACGAGCGGCCAAAATAAAAAGCAAATGCATATCTTTAAATGTTATTCATGCAAAAAAAAAAAAAAAAAAACCTTCTTCATTTTGAATTTTTAAACTTTTTCTTATATTTAATTTTTTTTATTGATAATCTACGGCATAAAAGTTTAAATTATGACTCAGTTCGTGTATCCCACTATATAAAAAAGTGCCTTTTTGGATTTAAGCTGAAGATATGAATATATATAATGTAATATATATGCATGTCAGCTAATTAATTATCCTGTATTGAAGGAAATATGTAAACTTTTCAGCAGATCAGATATTGTATTTTGTCTGGCCAGTAAGATTCGAGGCAACATAGTAAAATAACTACAAAAATCATTTTGCCTTTCTTTAATTCCATTACTTACTTAGCTAGATAAAGCAAACACGTAAAAGCAGACAATATTTATATCCACACAATGTCTACAGATTGTCTCCAAGTTGTCAATACACAAGTAGGTTTATTAATAGAGTGTCTCATTTCTCAAATTCTAAGTAAAGAATATGAATAGCCAAGGTGTCGCTCACATGAAACTGATTGTTATATCTAAATATTCGTATAATTTGCACCGTTATTGATCTAAAGCTGTACTAAAATAGAAAGAACGATCTTGTTATTCAACACAAAATCTGAAACAGAAGCAGTGAGAGGCAATTAAATCATCAACCACTATACGATCAATAATTCGGCAACTATAATTCCAGAAGTATAATGCATTATATGGGTGTTATAGCGCCAAGAATTTGGAAAGAAAATTGAGAAATTCAAGAAAATCAATTGGTGACCATACACTACTTAATTCACAAAGATGAGAATTGTCAGGAAAGACCTTAAAAGGTTAAAAAAATTGATAATCCAGAATTTTTTTTTTTTTTTTTTTTTTTTTGCCTAACAAGTACGAATCATAAGTGTAGAAATTGTTTAATATATGTATATAGCAACATAGGATAGATGCTGATGGTTTCACAAAAAAAATATAAAAACTAATTCAGTTTCTTTACTTTTTGTCTCTTTCCAGCCAGCAATTTTTGTCAACAATGAAACAAACTGATGATCTTGGTTAAGTTTGGAACAATCTAAAAGTCATAGATCAAAGTGGATTTAAGATTCACAGATCATTATAATTATCCTATTATATTCAAATCAGAATAAAAATTTCTAATAATTATTGATGTACAGTGGAAAAAAAAGAATCAAAATGTGTGTTCATGAAGGTTTTTTATTTCAATGCTATACTATTAAGAGATATTTGAGGTAGAATTTGAGAAAATAAATGACGGAACGATTCTTATTTTTCAACCACCACATTTATATTGATTGAAAATGGTATGTTTCGTATATATTTTTATTTTAATGAGGCATTGATTAAATCTAATGAACATGAAAGTGAACTATCTATATGAGGCCTTGCACAGAATGACTCTTAACATTATTAATACTCCTTTATTTGGACCTTATCAAAATTCGTAGCAGCCTTTTCTAGAATTAATGTTTGGGGAAACATGACAACTGTATATCCAACCTAATAATGACTTAGTTATTTTCTTTTTAAAAAGGGTTGTTTTAAGCTGCTTATTACTTATTCTATCTAAAAATTGCTTATAAACGTATTTGAATGACCTATGGAAAAGTGTTTATAACTTTTATAAGCACTTATTGAAGAAGTCAAGCCAAGGGTGCTTATGGAAAAAGCATTTATGAAAAAGTTATTTTGTTTACACTTTTAACCTTATATTTAAAAATAACAAATTAAAAATTTCATATATGTCTTTAAATTCCATTACTTTTTATATTAATAAGAATTTTTAACTTATTTAACTAACAGGTTCAAAAACTCTTCTAAATTCAAAAAACACTTTACTATGAATTATCCAAACACTAATTAAAAAGCCTTATATTATGTTATCTTCTTCCACTGCTTATAAGCTATCCTAAACAGCCCTTATGGTTGTTTGTTCTAATATTAAGAAATGATCACTAATTGGATGCAAATTTAGTCGATGATAGCCACTCGAAAACCCAGAAAGGGGTAACCTATAGAGTGCCAATATCTTTCTGTTACAGTCTACACTGAGCATCATTCATTATATTCCATTTTCTTTCTTTTTATAAAACAATTCTACATCATCATAACTTTCAAAAAAAAAACACACACACACACACACATATATATTATCGAAGTATACTATATTATCCTAACCACTTAAATATTGAAATTGATTAGCACTTCGACTGGCACAGTTCATTAGTAAATTGAAATATTTGTACATGGATATGTGTTAAGTGCCACCTGATTTCTTCTAATATGATATAATTTGAACTGATCAGTTAAAGTATGCTGCCTAGAAGTTAATATAAGAAGGAAGCATTATAGTACACAGAAAAAAAAAATCATGTATGTGGTGGAAAAAATAGGAACAATAAGGTATGTTTGTCAAAATTTAAGTCCACATCCTTATAATTGGCTTCATATATCCTTATAAGGCAACCTTCCAAGAAAACAACCTTTTGTGTAACGTATATAAACTAAAGAAGGAAAAACATTCTAAATATTCTTGTAATTAGCCTAAACATTATATCTCTTTTTTTTTTTTTTTGAAATTAAAGATGGCGGATTCAAACTCTATATGTTATAGTGTAATCGGGTGTGGTATTATCACTAGGCTATGCCTGTAGCCACATCTATTTTTTTATTTACAAATATTTCAAATGACCCATATTTAAAATAGTCGAGAAGTATCCCCTCAAGGAGATAAATCTTTTAATATATCAAAACTACACTTACTAATCTATATTAAATACCCTTTTAAATATTAACACTCTAAGCTTAAAAATTCTTGAAATTACAATAAAGAAAAAGAAAAGAATAATCTCAACATTAAAGTTTCTCATGATTTTAGAGAAGAAAATTTTGTTGTTGGCAATCTTGCAAGTCCCTTCAGGTTTGAGGATTTTCACTGGTGGATGTCTATACCAAAATTTTGTATGTCCTGATACGTTGAGACATGTTCTTATTACTTTTGTATTGTTGATTTTCTTAGAATGATTTTGCCTTTTTGCTTCACTTCGGAGTTTTTTTTAGCTTGCGCTGCTAGCGTAAATACACTTTTTCCCTTTTCAGATTTTTTTTTCCTTGGGTTTCACTAATGACAAGGATTTTAATGGAGACTATTTGGGGAAGCTAATCATTATAATGGAGTTTCGGCTTAGGCTTGTGGCGTCAATTTCTGCTAGTAGCGTTCAGTTTTCTATTTATGAATTTAGTTTTTTTTTTTTTCCTTCCTTCTAGATATTTGTGATTTTTTATTTGATAAATTTGGATGAGGTACTTGGTATGGGATGGGCATGCTATCGGGTGCCAATTTGGTCAGGATATTTTTGTTTCCTTAATGCTAATTGTTCCTTCTCTTCATCAAAAAAAGAAAAAAGATAAAAAAAACCCCCAAAAACTTCATGGTGGCAACCACACCCCTCCTGATGGTACTCAAATTTTTTTTTTTGTATTATTGATTTTTTAAAAAATAAATTAGCTAGTATTGCAAAAATAATATTTAATGCAAATTACTGAAAATATTTTTGATATATATTTTTATAATTTTAACCAGCTAATGGATTCTTTTTTTTTTTTTTTTTGGGGGCAAAATACATAGAATACTCTTTGATTAACAAAAAATCCTTAAAATATTTACAGCAAACATGCACACACACTTGAAACTTTTGTATAACAAAAGGAACAAATTTAGTATTTGGAAGAAATACATATAGGATATTTAATATATTTTTCAAATGGACATTTCGACAACTAAATGTATCAATCCCTATGACCACTTGAAACCAATCACGTTAGAGATAATCTCTACCAATCGAGAGGTAGTGATTGGAGAAGGGGGCTCTTCTGTTTTCCTCTCACGGTCATCAAATTGCTTTGAGAAAGAAAATCAAATTGATCAATATTGGTCCACGTGTTCATGGGATTTTGAAAACTTGGATTCCAAATGCAACTTAGTCCACTTCACGTGCAATTTTATATGGACTTTTAGTCGGAGTCTTGAACTTGGTCGTTTGTAAAAGCAAAAATAATGGCAACTTCTTTTGCAGAAACAAACAATGACATACCAGCTTTATTAATAATTGTCAATTTGACCAACTTGCATGCCTCAACTTTGTGCCTTGTCCTAATTGACAAAGACCTCTGGCTATAAAAATTCCGACGCCCTTTTGAAATTTTCCGAAATTACCGATGAAGGACGCAACGTGTGTGAACGAGAGAGAGACTAGATTATATATTTATAATCATTAATATGCCTTAAAGCCAAGAAAAAAAAAAGGGTTCCAATTATGTTTCTCATTATTACCGATCAACATTATATAGACTTTATAAAAGTATTTGGTGATTTGGATTTTAATAATCTGATGTGTGTGGGTGAGTGTGTTTTGAGAGTTTTGAGGGACAAAACAATAGTTTAAGGTTTTCAATTTGGGGCAAAACACAAGATTTCAACTACTTTGGCATTTGGTAGAAATTCATAATAATTGTTTTGTTGTTCACTAAAGGTATTTATCATAAATCTGTTGTTTAATAAGATGGTCTTATAATCTTGTACAATTAGCCAAAACCATTAAAAAGCGCAAGAAGTTCATGATCATGCAGAAGAATCTTAATTAATTAACTCTTTATTATTAAAGTGTTAGGTTGTTCAATTATTGAATAAAAATCGTTAATATAATTAAACGTGTTGTAATTTATAATATAAGTTAGAATAGATAATTTGTTACTTTTGTTCAACAGTCTTTGCGATGCCTGACATCTTAAAAACAAGGAAGAAAATGCAGTAAATGACCATGTAAAAGACACTAAGAAGAATAATAAACTTGTTCTGACAGTTGACTTTATAAGAGCCACGAAAAAGTACCAACTTGTTCCCTTGTAAAATTTCTAAAAAATGTAACGTCCCTATTTAGCAGGAATCATATTGACACGTTGTTATATATTCCACCGTTGATTAATCACCTCAAAGCTGTAGAAAACATCAAGGTTTGAGGCTACATACATGCATACATGAATGCATGTTTTATGACGCCCGAGTGCTTATGTCTTCGCTCTCATGTGTGCAATTTTCTGTCATTTTCCTTTTTTATATTTGAAATTTTCTTTTGTTATTAATAAATTAGAATGAGGAGCCTATGAGGGATCCCCTTTTTTTTATAATATGCTAATTTAATTAAATTATTGCTTCTTTTCATGTTTGTCTAATGCATGTATATCTTCGGGTGTGTGACGTTCTTATAAAATAAAAAAAATAAAAAAATAAAAAAAGAAACGTATATTGAGTCTCATGGGAAACTTCAATAACAATGTACATGCAAATTAGGGCACGCTACTAAGCAAGCTTGGTACACCTGTGATGCATGTGGCGCCTAGTTACATTTTCTAATTAATTATCGGTTTCTTACCAAGCTTCACCTGCGTTAATGATTTCACAATAGTATTGTTTGTTTTATATATAAATATATATATATATATATATATATATATATTTATCTGCTCATCAAACTATATCGAGGGACGTTGTTAATTTGCATTGTTATATATTGCCTTAAGACACCGAAAGCTGTGACGATTAAGGCTATATCGATGTGATTCCATAGACTGGTGGATTATCAGAATCATGTGGTCCACTGGGTTTGGAATGCTGTGGTCACGATGAAAACAATATATGACAAATCTTAATTAAAATACACGCATACTGGACATACAATGAAGGTTACTTTATTATATTCATTTTCTCAAGTCGGTATAGCCTAAAAAAATTAATGAGCATTAATTAGTTTGGCCTTTGCTTAAATTCTAAACTATATACTCCCATACTGTTTCAAGCGGTTCCTTTATTATTATTATTATTATTAAAACTAGAGGAATTCGAACTCTAGACATAACACGGTGTAGATTTATCGCTAGACAAAGAATTCAAGCTACGTCAAATGCGCCTTCTTGTTCACATTAATTTAGGTGGGCCGGTTCTATTTTGTTCCCACTTGTACTATTCAGTGACTTAGAAAATCAATTTGACGAGCATTTAACATGAAACTGACTCTAATTTGAAATCTAAAATCTCCTAGTCACTATTCTCTTTGCACATACAAAAACGTCTCTTTCTCTCATTACCTTGTATCTCTTCCACAACATACTTCCAAAGTTATTATTAATTCTGCTGGGGACACTGAAATTGCATGCAGTTCCTATCCTGCCCACTTATTCAAGTTTCCTATTTTCTTGACGTGGCCGCGGGGATCAGTGATACTAGAGTGTTAGTACAAGATCAATGGATACACATGTGATGGAAGACCTTGACTTTAAAGCAAAAGAGAGCTGTGATGTATATTTTGTAGCGGCTCTCTTGGTCTTTTATTTGATGAATGATGTATCAAAAGTTGGAATCTTATGGAATTTTTTAATTTTGTTAAATCTTTAGTATTTTGTTGAGTCATTTAGTCCACGCGTATGTTAGATTTGGCTTGCATATAGGCCATATGAGGCATATGGTGGAAGCAACGGGCTGGATATTGGCCACGTTTGGCTCAAAATTAACCTTTTAGAAGGAGAACAATGGTGTCCTAATCACGCTCCCAACTTAGCAATTATTTGACTATCTACCGAGACCACTAATTGAACGGAAAGGAACTCGACTTATGGTTTCATCCACTAGCTAGCCTTTAGAGATTAGTCTAAAACCACCTAAGCCTAATTGAGATTTCACAGCACGACGAAAGATTAACCTTACTGTAGAAAATGAAAATTGATACTCGGATGCTAGGTCAAAGAGCTTTGATAGATCATTCTTTGCTGCTATGTTACCATTATTGAGGTTAAGTAATTGAAACCCTTTAAGAACATATACATAGATATATTTGTACTTGTTGTGGATGAATTACCATTTTCTTGGATAAGGATTAAGTATTAATTTCTATTTGTAAAGGAGAAAAAGTCACTTAAGCTGTACATCAACTTTTTAATCGCATAGAAAGAGCACAGATTTGAAAACGATTAGTTAGCCAATAAATTGGCAGCCGACCATGTATTTCAAGGTTGCTTAACCAAAATTGGTGACCAATTTTAATTTGGATTAAAATACACCAGTGGTTTGAGATCGCTGATTTCTTCAAAAAGTTTCGTGGAGATAACAAACTCTATTCGGTTTTTACTAATATATGCTTGACTTGCTTTACTTAATTACTAAACCAGTGACTTGTATGAAAGTCGTTAGATTTCTTATATCGGCGGCCATCAATTGTAGAATAGTCAAATACTCTGTCCCTACATATATTGTGACAACCATAATTCCCTTGAGAATAATAGGGCCAAGATATAGTGGATTGTATAGTTTCACAACGCCTAAGAATGGTCATTAGTAATGGTTCATAAGTAATGACACTACCTCCAAATAGTATGAGGCCTTTTAAGGTGAAATCCAATCACAAAATCGTAAGGGCTTAGGCTCAAAGCTGACAATAACATGTTATAGATGATATCAGCGACTTGGCCCAACCGGACGTATAGCTAACGAGGACGTTGGGCCCCAAAGATAGGACGATTGTGATAACCATAATTTTCTTCAAAAGTAAAAAAGGCCAAAAAATAGTGGGTTGTGCAATCCTCTTCCACTGCAGTGGGATTTATTATATGCCATAAGACGAATTAAAGATGTAATTACAACGAGGACGTTGGGCCCTCAAAGATAGGACGATTGTGATAACCATAATTTTCTTCAAAGATAAAGAAGGCCAAAAAATAGTAGGTTGTGCAATCCGCTTCCACTGCAGTGGGATTTATTATATGCCATAAGACCAATTAAAGATGTAATTACAAGCACAAAATTTTCATATATGATATATCAAAGTCACCAAGAGACAATGGCCAGCCAATGCAAGTAACATCGCTATCTCTATGTTTTCAGAATTTGGTGCACCGAAATATGGTGGCCATACTTTCTTTCTGTTTCTGAACTATCACTGTATTGCTTGTCAAATCTTTGGAAGTAACAATAATTCATATCACGTACCATCATCAAAAATTTGAATAACTTTAGGCATAATTTTCAAACAAATGCATAGTCGTCGAAGCTCTCATCAAATCGCCACCAAAGTAGCATTGTTAGTTCGTGGTCGAAATTAGACCACATGTGATATGGTTTTAAATTAGTCTGTCGATATCAAATTTTGCTATTTACCTAAAAAGCTTACTTTTTAATGCTGTGTTTTAGTTTATGTTAAATTTGATATATGTTATACTTGGTGTTAAATTGGTCTTGTTAAATAGTTCAATAGGACAAAAATTTAAGTAAACTTAAGAGGGAAAAAAATATAATGGTAAACCTTAATGTTAGCTTAAGTTCAAAATAACAATGTTTCTAAAATTAATTTAAAGAATGGTTGTAGGCATAGATTCACATCTGACTTTACTATGAGAAAAAAAGCTCTAATTAAAAAAAAAAATAACATGAAAAGTTCAAAGAAAAAAATAATAATAATTTGAAGACAGATTATTTCTAATAAAAAATAACTAAATTAAGAGTATCTTCTTCCTGTAGATTTATGGGGATACTTTTAGGTTAAAGAAGATTGTTACGATTAAAAGAAAGATCATAACCAAATTCAGATTTAATTTATTTTCAAAGTACTCTGTTTGAATATATAACGAATATTTTGAGGCGGCAGACGATTAGATAAGCATTACCCTTTTCTTTTTCCTTTCCATTTGCATTACTCTTTTTCTCTTTTTCCTTCCATTTGCAATAAACTATCGCTATACCTTGGCAGCAATCACGTGCATATATTGATTCTTAAGAGATAAGTGTAGTAAAAAGAAAGAGATGGTGCGCCTTTAACATATTAAGGCGCCTGATATAAACGGATTTATTGTAGGGGAATTCTTAATTATGGAAAGATAATCCAAAAATTGAGAACCCTTTAAGCCGAATAGACTGGCAAGGCCAATCCGAAATAGCTGACTTTAAACTGAAAACTAAATGTTCGAAGAGGTCAAGTACCAAATGGTCAACTTCAGGCCGAATACCAAACAGTTAATCTTAGGCTAAGCACTAAACTATCGACCTTAAGCTGAGAATTAAGTAGCCAAAGAGGCTAAGTATTAAATGGTCGACCTAGGCGGAGCACTAAATGGCTAACTCTAGGCTGAGAACTAAATGACCAAAAAGGACAAATACTAAATAATTGATCTTAGGCTGAGTACTAAATGGCTGATGTTAGGCCAAGAACTAAATGGTCAAAGAGGCCAAAAACTAAAAAGCCAAAAAGGTCGAATACTAAATGGCTAACCTTAGGTTGAGTACTAAACTGTCGAGTTAGGCCGAGAACTAAGTGGCCGAAGAAGACAAGTACTAAAAGGCCAACCTTAAACTGAATACTAAACAGCTGAGCTTAGGCCAAGAACTAAATGGCCGACCTTAGGCTGAAACTAAATGGCCGAAGAGGCCAATTACTAAACCGCAAACCTTAGGCGGAATGCTAAACGGTTGATCTTGGGCTGAGAACTAAACGGCAAAAAAGCAAGGTGTTAAATGGTCAACCTTAGGCCAAGTACTAAATGGTCAACCTTAGACCAAGTACTAAATGGCCGTCCAAGGCTAAATAGAGCTAAATGACTGAAGAGGCCAAGTACTAAATGGTCAAAAATAATTGGGCAAGAATGCCGAACATTAAATGGCTGACTGGCGTCGAATACCTAATAGTAGATCAAGCCTAAGTGACGAACCATGATACTACCCTGGTCAGGTTAATACTCACCCTCTAGAGAGCATCCCACTGTTGGGATATCTTGACATTTGTCACTTAATTCAAGGGCCTTGTACACTTGTATACCTCGGTCACGGGCCAAATCTAGTTCACACCCAGATCCAAGCTAAATTAGTTAAAAAGGAGCATTAACTCTACCACAAAGGTGCAGGCATTCTTCCCTAATTTAGTATGCCTCTTCTCTTGCTCTTCCCAATTAGCCAGCTGACTTGAGTGTCGGAGTGTCCTTAACAGGTACCACACCGGTGTCCCTTCACCTGAGACCTTCTATTTTCTTACAAATCCGACCAAACCAAGCGGAGCCAAATAGAACAAAGAACCCGATCACCATGCGCCTTTGCATGTGGTGTTGTGTCGATCTCACATATCAACAAGATTATTGGAAATTAATCTCTCTTGCCCCTAAGCTTTTTCCTTTTTCCATTTTTTTTAAAGTAAAAGCTCAAGTTCACCAACAACCAAATAAAATAAGTGTATTAAAGGGGCACAAAGATCTCCAACTAGGGCAAAAAAGCTGCACAACAGCAAAAATAAAGATCAATAAATTACTTGGGACTTCAAATAACTAATCCAAACGACACAAGCCATTTGTACGCGCCAATGTAACGACAAGATTAGCCAACTCATTACAAGACCTCCACCTCTTAGTCGTTAAGGGAGAATCTCTTTTTTTTTTTTTTTTTTTAACAATTGTTAAGGGAGAAACTTCAACAATTAATAATTTACATCTTATTGGAGCATAATCAATCGATTTATTTATCGCTGGAAACAAAAAAAGCCTCCCTGATAAATAATCCTATGCCAAACTTTTAGAATTTCTTGATCCACCGGCTTACATCTTCCAAACCTATTGAGATCATTTTTCTAATTTTTAATGTGTTACTATAACCTGCGCTAGAAATGTATTGATAATGTTGTGTTCGTTTTGGTATGATTGTCAGTGGTAAAATAATATTCTGTGCATGACTATGTAGGACTATAAAACTATTTTAAAATTAAATTTGTGGGCTCAATTTTTGGTAGAATGGGCTTGTTAGAGGTAAAATTTTAATTTTTGCACGACACCAAGTTTTAGATCAGGATGTTATAACAACTTTCGAGAAACACTGGGCTCTCTTCGTAGTTTTTTGAAAGTGGTTTGTGATTTTGAAAAAAAAATCTAAAAATAAGAATGTTTTAAGAAATATGCTAAGACTGTTTTTAATATTATGTTTAGTTGTATATGATGGTATTTTTTTAGAATAAAATCCATTTTAAATAAAAAATTATTAATGTAAAACAATTCCAATTTTAACTTTAAAAACAATAATCATTAATATAATAATAATAATTAATAATACTAATTAGAATTAAAAATTAAACATTTTTTACTAAAAAAAAAAAGAGGAAGTCTCCTCTTCCTCCTTGGCTGGAACACCAGTGGGCTCTTGGTGAGATTGCGACTACGACGAAGTTGTGGGGACGACGAGAGGCACGCGACAAAGATTCAGATGGGCTTAGGGTATTCACGCGAGACAAAGCTGTGGTGGGACGGTTCAACATTGGTGATGGGTGGGGTGTTTGTATGGAGATTCGTGCAAGCTTCGACAATGACGGAGGAGCTGTGGCGACGACAAGAGGGGCAAGGAGGGTGGATCATGGGTCCTTGGGTTTGGCCTTCAATGTGTGGGTTGGCGGTCATTGGGTTTGCCGGCGAAGGCTAGGGTCACACTAGGATGATGGCAAGTTTCCCAACAGGGGCTGGGTCATGGTGAGTAGAGAGATCATGGGAAGGAGTGAGAGAGAGTGGGAGAGAAAATATTGAAAACAACTTTTTTTGTTTTTATTTTTTGGGACATTTTTTGGGTATTTTCAGAAATATTTTTGTTTCCTATGGGCTCAAAAATGAAGTCAAACAAGTTTCTAAAACCATTTCTATTTTTTGTGTTTTTGAAAATGACAAAACTTTTCAAAAATAGAACCATATAGGGACAATATTTTTTTTTTGGTTGAGAGTTCAACTCATAGACATAGTTTTAGGCTTTAAAAAAAAAAAAGAAGCCACGCAAAAACTTATGAAAAATTGTTTACAAACTGCCCAATACAGTGTGACAACAAAAACTTAGTGATAGGGACATGTTGAACATAGAATCTAAATTTTTGGTAAACACTAAAGTTCTAGATCGGCTCGAAACAAAAAACTTTGTGAAGAAAATGTTTTCAAATTCTGCCTCTAACACGATGTTTTTTTACAAATTTATGAAACTATCTGAAAACATCATTAAAAACTGCACATTTTAGAGCAGTCTTTGAAATTTAGAAAAACAGGTATTCTAGAAGTGAAAAATGAATTTTTAGTAAACACAAAAGTGTTAGATCGGTTTGAGACAAACAACTTTCGTGAAAGACTCTTTTTTAGTTCTTGAAGAAATTAACAACTTTAAAGTTGGTTGCTTTTTCAAATTATGACCGTAACAATGAGTTGCGCACTATTTAGGTTTAAAATGACCAAATTACCCTTAAAATAACGGAATTTGTTTTTGGCCAAAAAACAAAAAATTTAGAGCTGTAAAAACTGTGTAACTTTACAGTAGAAAGTTTTGTCAAATTTAGTTTCTCTTTTAAGTTACAATTTTTCACATGATTTTTTTAAGAGTTTCACATGAATTTTTTAAAAAAGGATAAAATAGTCAAACTACACATAACCGTTCGGAACTAACTTTCAAGCTAGAAGCGTAAAATGATTCTTTTATAGTAAATTCAAAACCATATAAAACTTTAAAATGAGATTCATGAAAAAGTTTTAGACTATGATATTAGAATGCCCATAAATGGGCCTAAACCCCCTCATTTATGCTCACTGCTCTTTTAGAATAGAACGTTCCTTAATATATGATAAAAATTGCATAATCTATCTATTTTTTAAGGAGTGAATTAATATCTATTTTCGTTATGCTAATATCACTTATATGTCCCTTTTTTAAAAATTTTATATTTAGAACCCTAAAATATCATCTAATTAAATATTATCATGTATTTAAATTTTTATATCAATTTTTCTTATTTTTTGAATAGTTAAATTAGAAAAATATATATACACGTATATTTCTTATTTTAACATATTACATTGATACATTATCATTATCACTTGAAGTCTTAAAAAAATAAAATGAATGTCATTGAATATCGTTATCATTATGCATCATTAACTTAGTGATATTATAATTATATAACCTATAAGATACACAAAAATATTTAATAAATACTATATTGTTAATTTAATTACATATCACAAAAAAAAAGAAATATCATTCACTTGAAGTCTTAAGAAATGAATGTCATGCGTATCATTATCATTACGTATCATTAACTTAATGATATATCAGTAATATAATTAATAAGACACATAAAAAGCTTAATAATACTGTGTCATTAATTTAATTATAACACCCTAATTTCAATGTGTCAGTAAAACTATATCATTAATTTCATTACAACACTCTAATTCTAATTTGTCGATAAATCCAACTTATCGATAAAAAAATCCATCATTTTAGGGATTTTAAAATCGTTATTTTAAATATCAATTTAAATTTATGCAACAAACATCCTAATTTTAGGGATTTTTTAAATATAATGATATCATAATCCGTTTAAAATCTTAAATACTTATATTATAGTTATTCTAAAAAAATAAATTAAAACTAACAATATCATTATTATGGTCATTAATGTTTTTATACATATACATTGAAACATATAAAGAATATTCATAAACTGTAGACATACTTTAATTCTATAAATAAAAAGGCTCACATGTCTCATTAACCCTAATATATGACGTGCAAACGGCTTAGCATGTTTTTAAAATCAAAACTGGCCACATTGGGCCTATTGGAATGAATAGTCACAGAGTGGCTTTAAAAAGATAGGTTAACAAGACAGCTGACCCAATTATGTTTATTGAATTAAAATATGACTCCAGTTTGTAAAAATTTTATAAATGCCTCAAAATGATATCATTAAAATTATTACTATATAATTATATGGTACAATATGTGATATCGTTAAGATAATTACTATGTCATTAAAGACATTTTTAAGATATTTTAAATATTGTGTTAGATTTTAATTTGATAATAATAATTTGTTTACGTATTATAATTTTTGCTAAAAAGATTTATTTTAAGAATAGGCTTCTAGGCCCAATGATACAATTCATACCTAACGGATCTATTCTAGTTTGTAAAGCCCAATATAAGTCCTTATGATAATTTAATATGAACAAAATCATTAGATAAATGCATAATTAACCAATTTAATAATTAACTAATAATCAAGACAAGCACGACCAATTGATGACAACTAAGGAAAATTAACTAGTTTCTAAGATAAAAGTTTAAGTAGAATTTTTAAGTTATAAAAATCATATTTTTAAATCCTTTTTAATAAGATAAATATTAATTTATTCATTTAATAAAAATAAGATTTTTTAGAGAGATTAATTTCAATTTAAAAAAGACATGCTAATTTGATAACATGAGATAAGCTCACACTCTTATTGTGACTAAGACTAATGGAACAAAGGATAACAATATTAGGAATTTACAAAAGTAGAAACCTCGTCTATAATATAAAAACTATTGATTTCAAATAAAATGTTTTACATGATTTATGCCAAGTATGATATGCATGATCTATTAGGATTAGTGCCGTAAGTTATCAAATGTCAGTTTTGTATTCAATAGAAATTTTGTTATCAATAAATAATAATGATATATTTCATGTTTAGCAAAAAATAATGCTAGAGACATAACATATATTTGATAAGAACATAACACACGGATGTGGAATCTATAACTCCTTAACAAGAGTTAATGATGTCCTTATGATAATATTATTTAGGTAGTTAGAAAAAGAATAAGACCTTAGTTATATGGAGACAAAAGATAACTAGATGATTTCTATATGTATTTGTTATAAATAAAGCATTTTTAAATAAGAGAAATAATACAACTTTGTGACAAAATAGTTAGGAAGGTAAAACGAAACTTATTCTTAAGTCAACTATGGGTCATCTATAGGGATACACATTATATGAAGGATCATGGATATGACTTTTATAAAGTCTCTTAAAACAACATATTATCAGAAGTAAAACTCTTAAGTCTATAGTGAAATGATACCAAAGTTGATAATTAATAAACAAACAACATGAGATTATTCATCCATTAGGTCCCAACAATAGCTCACTAACTTCATATATGGATATGGCAAAGATTGAATACCATAGGTAATACAGGAGGAATTTCAATTCCCGCTTACTGGGAGCATGCATAACAACACAACTAGACTCATGTGGTGCCTAGCACATGGTATATTTTGTTGAATTAATTGTTTAAATAATATTAAGAAAATAGTTATCAAATTAAGTTTGAGCATTTTAGATAATCAATTATTTAAATATCAAATTGAAATAATTAATTTAAATCCTAATGTTATTTGAATTGAGTATAATTTATTATTCATAATTAGTTAAGTTAGAAATTTTTTGTCATGATATTATTCTAATTTAAATTAGATTTATTTGAATAGAGTTAACCTAGATTACGTAAATCAAGGTTGTTTATACTATGAAGGAAACAAATTTTGAGTTGTACCATAAGGATGTTTCCCTATAAGTGGCATGGTGTTGGGATTTGTGTTTTTAAAGCATGCTATTTTATCCCAATTAGACATTATGAGAAATAAGGTATTACATTATTGACAAATAATATTCCTTTATGTTCTCCATGATATATATGTTAATATATATGTGAGCAAATATTATAAAGGTTTCCAATACTTATAAAAGTCCATAATCGTGTATATAAAGTGTTCATAATACAGAAGATATGATTATGTATACTTTGTATAAACTTTGGTTTATAATCAGTAGATAAAGTTGGACACTTTATCCTACTTAAGATTGTGATGTTGTCTATTCTCAATTTAGTGGAATAATCTTATCTGGATTATAGTAATGGTGGTTACTAGATCAAGATATAGAACACATTAAACTTAGACTAGGATAGAATTTAATTTCTTATCTAATTCCGTAATGAGAAATTAGAATTTTATCATTATCGATCGTTTTATGGACCATACCTTAGTCCTAAAGTGGTTAGTGAACTCATATCTATTTACTATGTCTTTTGATTGCTAAGGAGTAAGATCTATAAATCCACGATCAAAACCTCGGTAAATTAGAGGCATACTAATATAGGTAGCTGGTAACATTATTCATAGATATGAAATCCATAACTCTTACAAGATAGGAAGTTAAGATAATATTCCCATGAGTATTAATTTGAGAACTTGGATGTAGAGATCTCACTATTTGACATGGAATATCAAATCTAACCCAAATCCTTATTTATGATTTATTCATAAAAAGGTCATCCATTGGAGACTTAACGAAACATGGACAAAGATGTACATAGAGAGGTTGCACTAGAAATTATAAAACCTACCTCTAATTATGAATATCATCGTGGAGGCTATTATTGCAGGGTGAATGATTATATCAATGGACGACCTTATTGTCAATATTTATATTTATGGTTCCATATAATTCTGTATATAATTTAAGAGTACAACTTCGGTTTCTAATAATAGCTCAAACCAGATTTAATAATTATTATTAATTTAATTATTAGAAAATTAAATTAAATAATTATTGGAGCTTAAATTATATATGTCTATTGAGTCCCTTTGCTAACTCCACAACATTTTTTCAATTGGATTAATGAAAATTTTTTTGGATTATTTCTGTCTATAGGGTAGAATTATAATTTCACACAAAAGTCCACCTAGACTATGTGTGTTGTCACAACATGAACTCTGGGATTACCTGTGGTGTCAGTTCCATGATTTAAGGATTCAAATATCTTGTATGATCTTCATGTAATCCTTTTGTTATCCTGATGTAGAAAAATATCTTTTTCAAAATTTTGAACTCAATGGATTCAAATTTAGATTCAAGTATCAAAAATCCTTTAGATAGGTGTTTGTTTCCCATAGAATCTAAATCAATTGAGTATAAGAATTCAAGTTTTTAGAGTTTTAACTCCTGTAAACTCTTGATACTTGGAAATCTTTGTTATAGTAAAAGTTGAAATTCTCTCTCTTATATTTGAGGGGAAAAAAATCAAAACTTCTTCATTTGTATCCAATTAAGATGATTCTTTTTTTATTGTGTTCTTAATGAAGAGGGAAATAAATTAAGATCAATATTGTATATTTTTTAAGATCATTAACATTAATATTTTATTAAATTTGTTAATAAATCAAAAACTTTTTCAATACCTCTCCAAACATAAATTTTAATTTTATTTTATATTTACATTAAAACTTAAATATATATTCAAACATTAATTCAAATAAAAATTTAAATCATTAATTTAAATCATATAACTTAAATCAAATCAGTAATTTGAATCTATTTAACAAATTATCGTGTGCTTGGCGCGTGACGACGACAACAACAGTTAAACCCTGTTAGTCTTTTGAGTTTCGTTTTGTTTTTGTTTTTGTTTTCTGTTTTTTTGGTTTTTTTTTATGTTGTTGTTTTGTTTTTTTGTTTTTCTGAATTCGGAGGGAAAAAGTTAAAATCGCAGCCTTGCATCTCTCTATGCAGTGCCTGAAAGAAACAACGAGCCACAATGGAGAGCAGTGCTCGGCGAAGAATGGATTGTATTTCTCGTCATCTCACACTTCCGCATAAGCCCAACCACCTTCTTCAACCGGTCAGCTTATTTTACTTTGGTTTGAAAAAACTCTCTTTAAAAAAAAAAAAAATGTGCCCTATCTTATAATCCCAATATCTTTTGTTTTTTGAAAGGCATTACTAAGTAGTGGGCAATTGAAAAATTTGGAAGTAGAGCCTGTGATCATTGGGGGCATGGTGTTGGACATTCATGCCACTCCTTCAATCGCCGCGAAGCCCAGAACCACTACTCCTGGGAAAGTACCTACTTTATCACTCTTTTCTATTTTTATTTCCCATTCTTTGTTTTTCTTCCTCATGTAGACATATCTATAATTGTAAACATTTTTTGTTGTTTTTTGTGAACTAATGCAGTATGTGATGGCACTACAGTCAACTAAACATGGTGAATTTAACCCAATTTTGTTAAGGAAGTTCAAGTCAATGGAAAATTTAATTATGCCCCCAATTTCCTTTATTTTGAGAATAAGATGACCAACGCCCATTTGGATAATGGTAGATTATTAGCTGAATTTGATTAGTATTTAGCAATAACACAAATTTAAAATATTATCATGGGCATCATGAATGCATACGTCTTAAAATTATGTAAGCTCGGTAAAATTGAAATTATTGTTTTGTCTCAGCTTTTCCTCAGAAAGATTTTAATTTCATGATTTTGTCATGAAACTGTTTTTTTATGATGTATATAATTTTTCTTCCCCATTTTGTTAAAGGTACCAATAGCCCACTATCAGCTGACTTCTTTTAATTGTAGCTTCAAGTTCTTGCTTTGATTGATGTGAACTTCTTTTAGGGCTAGTGCTTAAGAAAGTTAATCAGAAAACCTGCATAATAAGAAAGTACTTGCTTTGTTAGAGATTTTGCTTATGCTTATGTTAGGAACCTTCTGTTCAGGTAAATTATGTACTAGGTGGTGTAGCAAGAAATGTTGTCGAGTGCATGTCAAATCTTGGAACAAAACCTTTCATGATTAGCGTTGTGGGTCTTGACATGGCAGGTAATTTTGTACTGTGCGAATTTTGGTTGTTTTTGAAATTCTGCAAGCTCATATTATGATTGTGGTTAACAAACAAGGTAGCATGAAAATTCTCCAATTAAACTCATATTATTTTCTTGTATCTGAAAGAAAGAATTAAATGATTGTTAGTTCAGAAATATTTTTTAAGTGCAAAGAGTGGTTTCTCAATATATTCTTAAAATAGACATATTGCTGGATTAATTTCTCAAAATGGGATGTTGCATAAGTCCAAATCAGTTGTAGCAATTGCTGTTTAATGATAATAAGGAGCAGACATGCATCTATCTGTTATTCACACCACATTATCGGGTGGTCATAATTGTAGTTGCATAGACTAAATATAGTTCCTTGCTTCCCACCTGATAATATATTTTCTCCTTGATCAGGAAGTTTACTGTTGGAACCCTGGAAATCTGCGGAGCTATCTACAGAAGGTTGTCGAGCTATATTTGCAACTTCACCTCTTGACTGTTGAGACTTTTTGTTTGTAGATAACTGCAAGTTGTAAAATTTTATCCTTTCTCGCGTTAGAAAGGGGTGTTACATCTCCAATCCTGAAATTTGAGCCAATTTGACAAGCCTTTATTTGCTAATTCGAAGTTTGACTTATCTGTGACATAGTAGTCTGCGATGTTTTCTGTAAATCGGTATGACGTATTTTATCAATACTGGGTTATTAATTTGCAAAAATGGTGTTTGAGTAGGAATTCTGAAGCAGCAAGATATCAACACTGCTGTTGTGAGCAATATATTTGATGACAATGGAGAGGTAGCCGCTGGAGTTGCAAGTGTGGAAGCTATTGTAAGTTGTTAATTTGGTAGATGAAGCTTTCGCTTCAGTTCATGATATCACCTTAACTTACTGCAAACTTTAATTTTTTACATGGTGAAACTGGCACAGGAAAAATTTCTTACACCAGAGTGGATCCAGCAATTCAAGAGGAAGATACATTCAGCTTCTGTGTTGATGGTTGATGCTAATCTAAACCTTCAAGCGCTTGAAGCTTCTTGCCAAAGTAGTTCCTCTGTTTTTTCTTTAATCGTCTTTCTTTAGTTACAGTCAATTTATTCCTTACTTTTCTCTTTCCTCTATATTGTTCTTGGTTCTCGCTTTTCAGTAGCAGCAGTGTCTAAGATTCCAGTGTGGTTTGAACCTGTATCAGTTGCAAAATCTAGAAGAATTGTGTCCGTTGCCAAGTATGTGAGTACTACAATTTTCACACTTCCACTGTAGCTATATATTACAACTCTCATCTCTCGAGGACACATTATTCTTGTAACCGTTATTCTCATCATCTAAAATTCTTGAAAAAGTAGCTTTCTTCCTCATGTTTTGGAGTGCTTCTGCATTGATGTTTCCCAATTCTCGCTCAACAAGAAGGATTATGGTGCCTTTTCTACAGGTATCTTTTGCTTCTCCAAATGAGGATGAACTTATTGCTATGTCAGATGCTTTATCTGCTGGAAACATGTTTTCCTACTCTCCAAGTCAAAGGGACAATAGGGGGAATAAGTGTTCTATCGAATCTTTATTCCAAATGCTAAAACCTGCAATCTGGGTTCTGCTTGAAAATGGTATCAAAATAGTTATTGTGACCCTTGGTTCAAACGGCGTGTTCTTGTGCTCTAATGGAGGTCCATTGTCAATGAGAAGCATTCAGGAAGGAATCAAAACAGATTATTCGAATGGGTGGTTATACAGAACTGTGACTGCAGCCTGTCCGTCGAATCAGACCCTCAATTTGCCCAAGTCCGAGAGCAGCGCTCTTCTATTTGCCGTCCATTTTCCTGCACTCCCTGCAACTGTCGTGAGGGTTACCGGAGCTGGTGATTGCTTAGTTGGTGGGACACTTTCTTCTCTTTGTGCTGGTTTGGACATTATGCAAAGTATGGCGGTTGGCATTGCAGCTTCAAAAGCTGCTGTTGAGGCAGCGACTAATGTCCCTCGTGTTTTCAATTTGGCTGCAATAGCAGGTATGAGTTGAAAGTAGTCATATTTTATGAAGATTTATGTGACTCATCATTGCTTAATTAAGTAAACACATTTTGTTGCTGTAAACTTCTGTTCAGAAATCGTACTAATCGACGCTTTTCTGGTTTTAAGAAAAATAACACCAAAATCTGATGTAACGGCTTGTTAGTCATCGCACACCTTTCCTATGCAGATGATGCAAGGTTGGTCTACTCTGCAGCGAAAGTGGTGTGCCATGAAACAACACCCTGAATTTACAAGTTCAGCTCTGCCAACTGCTATAATTCAGATTTCTTTCCACCCAAAACCATGAAATTATGGGCTCAAGTCAAGAACGACGAAGAAAGTGTAGTAGTATGATACTTCGACCGTGAAAATGGGGCAATTTTTCTTCTTCTTCTTCTTCTTCTTCTTCTTCTTTTTAAGTTTTGATTACATATTATACTCCTTTGTAGTTCTAAGAAAGATTTTTATTTTACCTTGGTAAGAAAAAAAATCCTAGTATTCTACATCTGAAAAGAACTTGTACGTAAGAAAATTCTTGTCGTTTTTTATTTTTCCAACTAAGTTATTTACTTCGTTTGGAAGGTATGTTAAAAAAATAAGTTTAATTTATTACCGTGTAAAACTTTCATGTATTATAGTATTTAAGTTTTAACTTCAAGTTCTAACTGATTTCTTAAACGAATTCAATGGGTAAATTCAAAGATATGCCTGTCTGTAGACGACAAAAACGTAGAGAAGAGTCAAGTCTAAGAAGACGCCGCTCGGTATGTTCTGCAATCGTGAAAGAGCCAGATTATCTTCAAAACGATAATAGTTACAAGAAACAACAATGACTTGGACACAACGGCGAATTGAAAACGACGAGTATTACGATTATGACCTGCAGACCGAAGCAATCAGAGACAAGAGTAACTTTTTGTAACTTAAAAAAAAAAAGTAAAAAAAAAAAAAGCTTCGAAAACTTTATATCACTTGAAGGACACCTGAAAACGACAATATTATAAGAAACAACAATGACTGAGAGCATCCCCTAATGCAATATTCAATTGATGTGTAAGAAGTAAATTTAACATTTGAGTATAAAAAATACTCCACTATAATGTCATTCTTAATGTAAAATTTGTTATATATTAAATTTTGTAACAAACTAGCTACTAAATTTAATGTATAGTAAATTTGGAATTTAATTCTTATTAGTTTATAAATTTACTTTTTTGCTTTAATAATCAGAACAGCTTGTTTTTTAATTATATTAATTTAAAAAGTTTGTTTTTATAAGTTTTAAAGTTTAATAATTATGAAAACAGACAAACATAACATTTCAAATAACATTGTGTATTGAAGTATAAAATAAAATGACACATTAAATATGGCTTTTTTTACTCTTTTTAATGTCAAATATAACATTTGCAATGACATTTATATTGGAGATGGTCTTAGAGACGATAATTAATAAGAAGCAACAATGCCCTGAACAATGATAAAAGCTAACAAACACATATATGACTTTAGAAAATGACAAGTGTTGCCAAACAACAATCAATAGCATGTGAGGATTAACCTAGAACTTAAATATAATAACATGTGAGAGTTTTATGCTATAGTATAATTTTACTTTATACTATAACAATAAGAACTTTGGTGTTAAAACTTAGTTATTAAATACTGTAACCTAAAAAAAAAAAAAAGCAAAACAGAAACGAGAGTAACTTTTTGCAGCTGAAAAAATCAAACAGCTTAGAACACATATATGACTTGTAGGATACTTAATAAGACTTTTCTTTCAGAGTGCGCATGTATGTATGTGTGTGTGTGTGTGTGTGTCTCTCTCTCTCTCTCTCTCTCTATATATATATATATATGCATGTATGATTTGTTTCTATCCATCCCGATGGAAGCTCTCACTACTAGTTATCAGGTAATTAGACATCATAATCATCTTTACTTGGGCAAAGAGTGTCCCATGTGGCTTGATTTACTTTTTCTTATTTTGTTTTTAATTTATGTGCTACTTGATATTCTTTGTAAACATAAGGAGACTAGTAGTTATCTAGTCATTTGATGGGCACGTTTTTCCCTTGGCATGTAAGAATCATTATTTGGGAACGACGGCGTAACCTTGTAAGAGTTAAACGCAACATTGTTTACAATTGAATGTAACTTTGACCGACGATAACTATTTTTAATTTCATGCCTTTATTAGTAGAAATTGGTTTTAATTTGTGAATAATAACACTAAACATATCAGCTAAAATTCATTGCATATTATCCCAATTACAATCTTAAATTTTTGTCATCATTTTTTTTTATACAAGACGAGTAACTTTTTTTATTTTCTTTCACACTAAAAATTTTTTTTGGATGACATGTTATAAGTTGATAGTGCTAATATGATGGTCGATATGTCTAATCAAGATTATTCTTGTTTTTCCTCTATATAGAAAGTTAGAACTTTGGTGGCATAAAATGATAATTTGTTGAAATCTCATGATAACAAGATACATTGAACCATCTTGACAACCTCCTTAGATAATTCATACATACTTTTTCTGTAGTTTTCCCTTGTTTAAGTAACATATTCATTGTGTGTATCCACTTCTCCTTCTCCTTCTCCTTCTTCTTCTTCACTCTCAACTACTATTTTCTGTTATGTACTTTCTAAACAATTTTCTGTCTAATTTACTAAGGGCCCGTTTGGCAAAGTGGTTCCCACCACAATCTCAGTTATGAACAGTAAAAAGTTCTCACGTGTTACAGTAACAAAAAAACAAATTTGTTACAGTAAAAAAGTTCTCATATGCTACAGTAAAAATGGTTCCCACCACTCTCCCAAACACCCTATAAATAAAATCTTTATTACGAAAATATATTCTATCTATCTATCTATATATATATATATATATATATATATATATATAAAATATTCAACTAAAAACATGCTTTGATTGAAATGTTCTTTTTAGTACAATCTATTTAATTTTTATTCCTAAACCAAACACTTAAAAGAATAAATATGCTCATGCATAACACCTGCTTTTAATTAGTTAAAAGCATAGGGAAATTATATTTTGAGGGTGGCGATTTTTTTATACATCCTTAATTCGAACCAAGTTACCAAACATCACATACGCAGGTACAGTGTACGTGACTATAAGACTTGATATAGCTGATATTGTATTGTCAGCTATATTGTATTGTCTATGTCCTTGTTGGCGTTTTGTGACACTCAAAAATATATATTATTGCTATATTCTTTACTTGATTGTATTGAATAAAGATTTAGCAAATTAATTTATTCCTCTATCTTTTTACATATAGCTCTTACATAAGTAGTAACAATATGTTGGTATCACAATTTTTAAATTATGATTGGAGTGGATTATATCTTTAGGATTCAATTAAATAAGACTAGATATGATTATGCTAAATATTGTAAACTTGGGGATTAGATACCATGAAAAGCATGCCAGCGATGACTGGACTCAATTGAATATAATAGTTAAATATTAGATTAATTACTTTTACCAAAAAATTAAGTTAAAGGACAGCCGCTATATTTTTAACTTAAACCTTATTTAACTAAACTAGTCAGTAGACTCAATACTCTTTTAACAAATTTTTTTTAAATAAAAGAACTTAGTACTCAGTTAATTAAAAAAAAAAAAAAAACCTTCTCAGTTCTAAAAAGTTTAAAAACTGTCAGTTAGTTTATTGCTATCAAAATTCCGTAGCGAGTCTTTGGCAACCTTAATTCAAACCATTTTGGTTGGAAATAGTATAGTTTGTGAGAGTTTTACAGTGTTTTTTTCTTTTCCATTATATGTTGTAGCATATGAAAGTTTTATACTCTTTGAGTTTAAACCGAAGGTTTAACCAACTTCCCAAATACCCTAAACCCATTAACGACATATAATCTTGATGTCTTTGGATTAAAAATCCATGACCCTTGGATTTAAATATTAATTTTTGACAAACTCTTACTGATAAGAATAAGACTATAAAATAATAACCGATAAAGGATTGGATTTATATTTTGCTCAATAATAGTGATAAAATGAGGAGGCAATGACGACAATTGAGGGAACATAGACGATTGCTAGTAGAGACGATGACTTATTTAAACTATCTTGACGGTAATCTAAAATTTTGAACCCTCACTCATTTTTTATTATTGTTTTTAGAAATACATGAGACTATTTGGCGTCATCAAATTTATAAATTATGGTAGTGGTTACGTTTAATCAAGAGAACTCGTACATTTATTTTGCAAGTTAAATTTACAAAAGATCTCGCTCAGTAAATTGAATAGACTATAATTTTCATTGTATAAGAAGGTTGGAGCATATGTACCACTAAGAAAATCGTATTAATGAGTGGATTTTGACTTTAGTTATATTTGAAAAGTATAATTTCACAAATTTGATTGGTTGGGCCCTTATTATTGATTTAGAAATTCAGGGGTCCAGTCTGTGCAATTAGAACGATTTGCTTAGAATACTGGTCAATCTACCTAAGCTATAATGTTTCGAAAAAAATAAAAATCTAAGGCTATAACCTTTGGCTAACTGAGCATTTTTTTGTCTATTGATGGCTGAGAAAGCAACAACACCGTGTAGGGGGCGTATGATGGTCGGGTTCTTAGTTTTGCCTGATTTTGCCTAGTCTAGTCAGATTTGTAAGAGAAGAAAATGCCTCGAAGTAAAGGGACACCAATGTGATGTCTGCCAGGGGCACTCCAACACTTTAGTTAGTGTTCTTACTGGGAAGAGCATGGGGAGATATAGAGTAGGCAAAGAAAGAATGCTCGTACCTTTGTGGTGGAATTGATGCTCTTATTTATATGGTTTAGCTTAGATCTAGGTGAGTATCGGGTTTGGCCAGTGACTCAGGTGTACTACTGTGTGAAGCTTAAGTGGTCAATGACAGGTGTCACAATCTCCAAAGAAGTAGGATTGTCCAATGGAGGGTTGAAATGGTGCCATGTGGCATCTTTGGGTATGATCTACTTCTGTGATTTGGTCAAGGTCCAAACACTTGCTAGTGTCGTGGTGTTGTTCTCCATGGCTACTTATGGTCGACAGATACTGGTCGGACTAATCCTAATAGGATTGAGCCTAGTCAGACTGGTCTTAGTATGTTGGATCCTAGTCAAACAGATCCTGGTCAGATGAATCTCGGTTTGATAAATCCTGATAGGATGGTTTTAGTCAAATTATTCTACTCGAATAGATCCCGATCTAACTAATCGTGATAGAACTGATCCTAGTCAAACTAATCCTAGTCTGACGGTTCATGATTAGACCATTGGTTAGGCTTATGGTCAAATCCTGGTGGACATTATTGGACCTAATGGAATTCTTTGGTGGCCTTTTCATCGTACCTTCTTGGATTGGCCTTCCTGACCTTCGTAAATTGGGTTCTTGGCCTTCTTTATTACCTTCTCTAATTGTCTTCTTGGCTAACTTGGCGGCTTTCTTGAAATAACCATCCAGGCCTTCTTGGATTAGCCTTTTCGGCCTACTTATGGCCTTCTCGGATTGATCCTGTTAGCTAATTTTGTGGCATTGACCTTCTTAGCCTACTTGGTTAAATGCTTGGTTTAAAAGGGGTTTGAATTGTGGATGGTTTTCCCATCATGAAAAATTCCCCCATAACAATGGCCCCATAAGTCTTTGGTGATAGGGGTCACTAACACCAAAGTCTTGATGTGTTCGAAATAGATGTTTTATATGGGTTCTTCTAGATAGTCAGTCTTAGACTTGGTTAGACTCTTCGTCGGACTTAAGGTTTCTTAATTGGTTACAACCTTTTTGGACTCTTCATTCTCGACATAGTTGGTCATAATAGGGACTTGGTATTCTCTGGTCAGTCATAGCCTTCTTAAACTTGGTCAAACTTTTTGTCTCCTGGACCTAGTTGGTCGTAGCCAGGACTTGGCCTTTTTTGGTCAACCAGAGCCATCTTGAACCCGGTCAAACTCTTCATCGAACTTAAGGTCTCTTATTAACTATAGCCTTTTTGGAATATTCACCTTAAACCTGGTTTGTATAGCTGGGACCTAGTCTTCTTTTGTTAACTGAAGCCATCTTAAACTTAGTCGAACTCTTCATCATACCTAAGGTCTCTTGGTTGGCTATAGCCTTTTTGGACTATTCATCTTGGACTTTGTTGGCCGTAGCCAGGACCTAGTCTTCTTTAGCAGGGCGTATCTTTCTTGGACCTAGCTAGACTCTTCGTCGAACCTAAGGTCAATTGGTTGGCTGTAGTCTTTTTAGACTCTTAGTCCTAGATCTAATTGGCCATAAAAAAGACCTGGTTTTTTTCTAGCGAGCCATTGCCTTCTAAGACCTAGTCAAACTCTTTATCGTATCTAAGGTCTTTTCTTTATTAGAGCTGGTCGGAATTCAGGTTGGAACTAGTGGACCTGGTTGGACTCTTCATCATGATCGATGGACATGGCCGGACCTATGACCAAATGTATGGCCAGACCTGGTGGACTTGTGGTTAGATGCATGGTCAAACTTGGTGGAGATATGATTAGATATATGGTCGAACATAGTATACTTAGTCGGACTCTTCTTAGACTTGGTCGGACTCTTTGTTAGACCTAGAGGACCTGATCAAACCTGTGCACCTATTCTCGGTGTCTTGACACTTATGAGGCAACCTTCTAGCCCATTGGTCTTTTGACCTTCTAGGAATTCTTGGGCAAAGAGGTGAGCTTACTAGAAAGGCACGTGACCCTCCTTCTAGTACCAAAATATTGATGCCTAAGATGTGCACAACACTATGTGCAGGGCGCATTGTGATTAGGTTCCCTGTTTTGTCCGAATTTGCCTAGTCTGGTACGATCTGTAAGAGAAGATAAAGTCTCAAAGTAAGGAGACAATAATGCGGTGTCTGCCAATGGCGCTCTAATACTCAAGTCAGTGTTCTAACCAAGAAAAGCAAGGGGAAAGGCATAATAAGTAAGGGAAGAATGCTCGTACCTTTGTGGTGGAGTTGATGCTCTTATTTATAGAGTTTAGTTTAGATCTAGGTGTAAATAAGATTTCGCCCATGACTAGGGTGTACTACTGTATGGAGCCTAGGTGGCTAGTGTAAGGTGTCACGATCTCTGAAGAAGGAGGATTACCTAACAGAGGGCCGAAATGGTGCCATATTGTGGTTTTTTAATTTATTTTCAAGATAAGGGTTATTAAATATTGGGGGGTGTTGTTTTTTTTCAAAAACATATAATAAAATAACAAATTATAAATATATATTGTTTAATATACGTATAAATAAAAATTGGTTTAATTTTTTTTTGTTAAATAAAATGAACTACAAAAACCAAACCAAACTAATTTAAACCATTAATTATAAATGTGAATAGCTCATAGTGTAAAAATTAATTATAAGTGTAAATAATATAAAACTTTTAGCAAATAAGAGTAAAAAGCAAAACAATTACCAGCCTTGTAGTGTTTATAACTGAAGTTTTAAACCCCTTGTAAATTAGTCTGCTTGGTTTGGTGCCTGTTCCTAGATATTTGGCCGCATTTTCCTCTTTTCCTTTCCCACTAAGACCAAAAAAAAGGGAAGGGGTGTTACACGTTGGAGCCCTCCAGTCTGCTTGCACAAACCAAAACCCGTTACGGAAAATCCAGAATCTAAACAAGTTTCAAGGCCTGATTAGCATTTTCTGCCATTATTGTTCGATTCCATTTCCATGGCTGTCCCAAGTGAGGTCTCTCGCTTTTATTGTCAATCTTCTTCCTTCTTGATCTTTTCGTTTCCCGATTCTCTGGCTTCTGAGTTTTTTCAGCTCAATTTCGATAATATTTTTAACGCCTTTTTCCCAGAAATTTAAGTGTCTTTATTCTATTGTTGCAGCCAAATATGTGATCTTTTTTTCCCTTTCCCTTTGAAACCCCCCACTTTTATCTTTGATAGATTGATGGTTAGCAGGTTACTGACTTTTTTTTCGTGGTTGATATAGCTGGGATTGCAACTGCTGCTTTGCCCTCTTAATTCAAACGTTCTTGTCCGTACAGCTTGGTAAGCTTCAAAAAATTTTGGATTTTTTTTTCCGTTGTGGGTTTAGCTTATCCGAAAGATTTTACTTATTAGATTTAGCCTTTTCTTGATACATATGGATATGGTGCTTTCTTTGACGGAAAAAGTGCTGGGAATAATTGGTGTAGAAATTGCCATAGCAGAGCTTAACTATAGATTGTTAGTTTTGGAGTTGGTGAAGTATTGGAATAGTGGCCAAAATGATCTTTTGCTCCCTGGTATGGGGTAGGCTGTAGCTTGCCTAGAGATTGATGGAGATTTGCGTCTCTGTACTTAGAATTTATATCAAATGCTGAGTATAACAGCTTTGTGGGTTTTTCCTCAGTGTCCTATAGTGTAACATGAAGAAGTAAAGGTGTAACATGTTATTTATTCTATTTATCAATAATTTTAAGCACTTGTAGCATTATTGATAAATTTCTTATTTTATATCTTTATAAAGTCATTGTTTATAGAAAAAGTGCAATGTTAGACCGTCTGCTTCTACATGTTACATGGAGGATCAGTTCTTTAGGCAGGACTTAAGCCCTTGCCTAGCTTTTCTGGGTATAATAGCATTAGTTTTAGGGGGCCACTTTAGCTCTTGCCTAAAAAAAATATTATAAGAGGGGTTCAACTTATTCTACTATGTCTCAATTGGGTTGCAATTGGAAGTCAATTTCACAAATTATTATTTATCATATTCAGAAATATCAAGTTAAAACTTGGTATTTCATTTTGCTTAGGGTGCTAAAGAGCAATTTTGTTGCAGCTGTTCTGTGGGAATTGCTTTACCTGTTTACTCCACGTTCAAAGCTATTGAGAAGAAAGATCAAAATGAACAACAACGATGGCTTGTTTATTGGGCAGGTCAGTGATGTTCATGCTAGCTAAAATCCCTTGAAGAGTCATCTTTGTAAGCTTTATTGTGAAGAAAATTAAGCATGACTACATTATTTGATAGGTTTTGATTATCTCCTGCCATGTGAATTTATCTTATAATCAGTGGTAAGCTCGTGATGTTATAATATCACATGAAGGAAAAAAAGTTGATGATATTGGTCGTGTGCAAGTATACACGGTTGCAAGTAATAAAGTGAGAGTAAGAGTATCTAGACAAGCAAGAATTAGTTTCCACAGGAATTGATTGCTCAATTTTCACTATCTGTTGCGTTTTAAGAACTTTCAACTTTAGCTAGACAATCAAGAATTAATAAGCAATTTTAATTAAAGAGCATGAAATTAAATAGAACTAAAATTAGAATATTAACAATGAACTTAAAAAAGGCTCAAGAATAAGAAACCAATAATAAAAGAACCTAGAGAAACTACTTCACCTATTGTTTGTCATGTTTCTTCATTTGCCTGAATTATTGCCCAATAATTCGCCCAATTTATTGATTAAGAATTCTAATATATCTCAATTCTCTTCTCTCATGTACACAATTGAGAAATGCCTAAGATAACCAATTATATTATTCTATTGAGAACCAATTATTAAGGACTCGTTAAGGTCAATCCTATTAGATAGCCACAAAGAGAATTATAGGTCTCCCAACTCTATACCTCCCTAGGTTGTGTTTCCAAAAACTGACATTTAAAATTGTCTTTTCTCAAGTAACAATTCTAAATATCAAGTCAACTAATTGATGATCAATCAATTAAAAACATTAAGATCCAAGAAACACAAATACATGGGAAGAAAATTATATAACAATAATCATAGGAAAATTATCCAAACATGAATCCAACTAGGCTACATAGCCCTCTAAACAAACAATTTAGCTCGGCATGGCTTCAATTAAATCCAAAACCAAAGACATAAACATCAAAACAAAATCCATTACAATTCTCAAAGAAAATCTAAGAAGGAAGAGAAGAAGGAATAAACTAGTTGTTCAAGCTCCAAGAAATCATTGAATCCTTACTTCCTCTCTTGAATTCCTCCAAGAGTTGTTGTAGTTCCTCAATTTTGGCCTCCAAAAGTTCTGGTATAAAACCCTAATTTTAGCTATTTATATCTTCTTCAAGGTAGTGTTGAGTTCTCCTCTCCAAAACACCAAAATCAATTTTTTCCTGGAACTGAAGCAATACAGCGCTGGAGTGGGACTTGAATGGTGCTGGGGCGTGCCTCTTCTGAATGGCATCAGAGGTGAAGCTCAAACACGTGCGGCCGTTGGGTAGTCAGTGTCACTGGGGCACACATTTGCAACAAGTCACCCTGACTTCCTTCTCGTGTTGGAGTGCGGGTGAACCTTCGTTGGGGCACCACGGCACTGATTCCTTTGGCGCAAAATACACCTCAAAGCGTCAGTTGACTCCAACACTCCTTATTGCACTCAAACCTAATAAAACATAACAATACAACATAAAAAGCTAATATATGTCTCAAAAATTAGCAAAATATAGGAGTGAGAATGCCAAATAAAATCAATTTATCAGATATGAAGAGCTTAATAAAATAAATAAATGAATGTTGCATGTGGAAAAACTGCTTAACCATTCGGGTGGATTTACATTCGTGTGTGGAGATGCGTGCCTGCATAGTGATGCTGTCATTCAGTTTCAAGGCGTTGTAGCTCAAGGGTTGATTATTTTTAATTTCCATGTCTACTTCCTTTTTTCTCTTGACCTCTCTTTTAACTTGCAGCTTTTGGATCTTTCAGTCTTGCAGAAGTGTTTACAGACAAAATTCTCTCATGGTACTTTCTCTATATTTTCTTTTATGTTTTTGGATTGGCAATTGGGATATAAAAATATCATGGTTGCTTTTAATCATTGACCTTTTTAAACTACGAAGGAACACTTTTCTGCTTTACCAATGAGGTTTGCAATCTAACACATATCCTACACGTTTCTTCATCAGGTTTCCACTCTACCATCATGTGAAGTTTGCATTTCTTGTTTATTTACAACTTCCCTCCGTCAATGTAAGATTTCTATCGCATTTTTACCACTTTACCCTGCATTCGGTTTCTGACTCTCAGCAGTTTCTTAGTTATTACTTGCGTGTAAAAGTGATCTTTTTGTTTTTGGATGAACTTGTTGCTTTAATGCACTCTCCATCTCTCACTTTAGATATGGTACAGATTTATCAAATATTATTAGATATTACGTTAGGGGGAAAAAAAAAGGAAAACTATCAAACATAATTTAAATCAAACACCAAGTCGGCCTCAAAAAGTAGCTTTGATGACAATTTACTTGCTGTTGAACAGGGAGCAAGGCATTTGTATATGAGCCATTTGCGTCCATTCTTACTGAAACATCAAGCAAGATTGGATCAAATTGTGGAGTTTGTGAATCGAGAAATGGTAAACAATTCTATCATTTGAAGTAAATTTTTCGGTCAATTGGGTTTATATTTTGCTTAAACTTATGTTAGTTCTTTTGTGGGACGAAATTCTCATTTATTAAGCTGCTCTTATGCAATTGAGATCTGAAGACTTATTTAACATTTTTCTCTCTTTCTTTTGCGTGATACTAAATTTCTATCTGTGCAAATTCTAAAGATCTTAAATATTTCTGAACTTTGCAGGGCAAATTTGTCAGCGCATACAGAGCAGAATTGCAGTTTGCAAAGACTATTTTAATGAAGACTTTTGAATTCGGTATGCTTTCAAACCTATTTGGACTCTGCTATAGATGTAGTGCTTCTTACTAACCAGGATTTAAGGCTTCAATCCACTCTTCATCGTGATGCCCTTTTTTTTTTTTTTTTTTTTTGCAACGAAATCTTCATTGTGATGCTTTGTTATGAAACTGAACATCCATGGTTTTACTCTTCGACATTATGGTGGCTGCACACTTTGAATTAAGATAATAGTTTATTTGATCATGAATACTTCCCTTTTTTTTTTCGTGTCCTTTGATTAGCAAACGGAATGGTTAGAGACGTTATACGCCCGGTACAAAGGCAACCGAACGGCGACACTGAGGGCCCGACGAGACAAACTCAGGTCTCAGAATCAGATAAAGAAGATTGATACTTTCTCCTTAGGACTGCGTTTGAAAGATTGGACAATTACATTCCTTTATTTCTCTTCTCTTTTTTTCTTCTTTTTTTTTTTGGTTGGATACGTCTTTAATAGCTTCAGGTACTGTATATATATAAATACGGTTGCATATTTGCCAGTTTTTATGGCTTGTTTCTCGACTTTCTTTGATTTCACACTTGGTAGTATCCACTTATTTGTGGATGAGAAACTTGGCTGAAGTTTACTGAAATTATGAATATCTTTAACTTAAGATCAGATATAGTGGTCGATTGTGTCCTTTACTGGTTTGTGGATTGAATCGTTCTCAATCATGATTATGAGAGAGAGAGAGAGAGACCATGAGGGTCTGTTACTGTCATGGATTGCACGATCTTAAAAAGAATATTATTTTTGGAGAAAAAAAAAACTGCTAAAGTTCTTAGCCCGTCTACCATTATGCTATTTTTATGTCGTTTAATGCCAGCAACAACTCGTAGGTACTGGCACAAAACAAGTTGAGTTAAAAAAAAAAAAGAAAAAAAAAGAAGCTAATAGCAAATTATTTTGCAGTTAAATTTTTGACGTGGAATACTTATAACAATGATGCAAAATGAGTTGACTAAAGCCATGTTAAGTGTGCTTGGGAAGCAAGTTGAAACTTGTTAATTCTAACTGTCTACAATGTAAAGTTTTTACATGTTAAAGTATAAAGCAAAAGTATGCTATAGTGTTTAAGTTACAACTTTTTTAAGTTTAAACTTGTTGCCCAAACAATCCAACGATATTCTTTGTGTTCCACTTTGATTAAAAGTGTAACCACGGTGGAAATAGATGTTATCATTATTCAATAATAACCAAAACTATATTTATATCTAGCCAAAGTACTTATTTTCAAACTTATTACTAATAAAACATTAGGTTTTAGTCTAAAAAATATACTATATATTAGACTATAATTTGTAGTTTTGCGAGTAACAAAATTTTACTCTTACGACTTTCTAAAGGCATTATACCCATGTATTCAACCCGGAAAGTGGAGTTGGCCAATTACGGATATGGTTCGTGATATCCCATTTGTTTTAGACATGATCATTGAATAAGCCGTCTCGACCATCAATTTTTTAAAAAGAGGTCGCCACAGACGAATTCATATTTACTTTGAGCTTGCACGGGCCAACTCTTGTTAAATCCACCAGGGCCTTTCTATGTTATTAGTAAAACCTAAACATCTTTATTGAAAAAGAGAGCGCTACCGAGCAAGAAAACGGATGCCCTGTTAGCGCAGCTCAATCCCTTGCTTTGTTCTAGAGCAAGGGGCTGAAAAAGATTTTTCTTATTGTCCTCTCTCATTTACCAAGTCAAATAAGGATGCATAAATGGGATCCAAGGCATTTCAAGAGGGAGATCCAAGGACGAATCTATGCGCCTACTGCCTAACCTTTAGCATTTCCATCTTTATTTTTTCCTAGAAAAGAAGCATTTTGTAGTACGGTAAGATATTAGTTATCACACAGTTTTAAACCCTCAAATTACATCAAAATTGTCTTAAAAAATCACGTCATAATTATATCATATTAAAAAAATAATAGTTAAACCTATATAGATATTACCTTAAAAACTGATCTATTATAAGGAGAATATTTCAATTCCCTACTACAAAACTATTAAAAGGAATTTAAAAAAAAAAAAAAAAGTCAATTTTTTACCTACTGGAGGAGGACTATTATATTTTTTTCTCTTTTCAAAATTCATTACTGTGGTATTTTCTCTCTCACTCGTTGTTGGAGTTGAAACGACGTGTCTTTGGAAGAAATTTTTTTTTTAAAATTGTCTTTTTTTTTTTTTTTTTCTTTTTTAAATGAAAATCTTTGGAAGAAACTGCTATTACAATTGAGATGTCCCTTCTGGACAATCTATACCTACTTGTCGTTTTTGTTTTATTAGTAAATACGACAAAGTTGTTAAGAATAACTAGATCTCAAATGAAAATTCCTAAACTAACATTGCCACTGCTCTGTCGAAACTTTGAACTAGGAAATTAGGCTTTGGCGGGGCCCCCAAAACAAGAAAAATAAAAATAAAGATATCAACTGGCCAAGCTTCCAAGTACATGCACAGACACAAATCCCCAAAAGTTTGTAACTTTTATGTATGTATGTTTATGTATAAGATCTGAGCAAAGAATTATTATTCTCTACCTCCTTAAATAAAAATATATATATAAAATTTGAGATTCTTCTCTCTCTGAGAGTCTGTCTTAAACTGTGGATGCAAAGGTGGAGAGAGAGAGCCATGGCGGGTCGCAGAGACGGACTGATGAAGGACAACTCACAGTCGGTGTATAAATCGAGGATCACAATCGCCATAGCCATCGGAGTCGTTCTCGGCTGCTTCTTCGCCTTCTCCTTCCCCAATGGCCTCTTCCTTCCCTACTCGCCCTCTTCCCCTTCTCTCTATCGCCGCCTCGCCAACTCCACTTCCCAGGTTCCAATCTTTCTTTCTTCTTCTTTTTTTTTTTTTGTCTTTTTTTGTGTTTATGGGATTGGAATCGTTGTTGATTGCTACGCATCTGAAAAAGTTTTGAATTTGTTCATAAATGACCCATTTAGGAAAAAAACCAAAACAAAAATTAAGCCGTTGACTTTTTTGTTTTGGTGTATCGACTCTGAATGTGAAGTTTTGGTTATAGTTTTAGATTTAGTTTAGGTGCTTTAATTACAATACCCTCTCACTTTCCCTGCATAATTGCAACCTCAATAGCTTTGAGGACCGCAGCAGCCTCGGCCACCTCAGGGGGCACATGAGGGCTACTGAACCCAAAGCTTTGAGCACTACAGCCCCATTATCACGAATCGACCAGGCCTGCAACCACCCTTTCACCCATCATCGCTGCATCCATATTAATTTTAACATAGTCTCAGCTGGGGAGGCTTCCAACTATCTCCGTAGGACCAAAATATGTCCTGAGAATCCTCCGCACTACCCCTCTTCTTCTCCATCTCCCCCACCACTATAAACTTCTCCACTCTCCCAGCACTGGCCCATAGACAATTCTCGCTGGAAGGAGGCTTTTATCCATGTCTGACAACATTTCTTGCCTTCAATATAGCATCAAGATAGCACTTCACAAATAAAAACACCAAGCTTTTCCAGAATCACCAGAAAACAGATTAGAAAAACTAACAATGAGTAAAATAATTTTCTTGACATCCATCCCCTGCCAATACCTCTGCCTAATCCCAAACGGAGAACCAAACCACAAGGCCTAGGAAAACAGATACGAGAAGAAAAGGTGCGGAGGCAGCCCTTCTAGCATCCTAAAAAGTAAACACTCCCTCGTGTCTCAACAAAACCTCTTGCACCTCACTAGGAACTTCATCAGCTTCCTCAGAATTACTTACAAATGAACAATCCACCCCAATCAAAATTGAGGTTCCTCAGCATTGCCTTGAGAGAAACTAGCGACTTACTTAAAATAGGGTCGCCTTGCAAGGTAACATGGCTTCCCTCTTAAACTTTATAGCTAAAGTCTTCTAATTTACATGCATCCCTCATAAATTTTCCAATTATTGCATACCAACAATCACATCCAAACATCCCAACTCAAGAGGAAGGAAATTTTTCCGGTTTGACCCAATGAACCAAAAGCTTTGAGGGGTTAATACCACCTCGCAACACACACCAACCTTTCTAGTGACCAATAATCCAGTGTGCACTAATACCTCATGACTAAAAGTCTTCACTATAGGAATTGCCAACTTCTTGACAAACTCAGTGGAAAAGAAATAGTACGTAATGCCACAATGAATTGATACCTGCACAATTTCTTTTGTTATAACAAGCCCCTTTGTCATGGTCTTTAGAGTAGTCAAGCCAACTACCGAATTCAACAAAAGTTCCATTCTTTTTCATTTCTTGCAGATTCCAACACCATTTTTCGCCACTTTCTTTTTTTTCCTTATCCTTCTCTCATCATTTTCAATCAAAACATGTATGATGTAACTTCTTGTTCCGATAGCTATGTCCAATTGAATATTTTGTGTCGCAACAAAAGCACTACCCCATTTCGTTCTTGGCTTGGTACTCCAAATCTGTAAATTTTGCGATCCGAAACTCCTGGATGTTATATGCTGTTCCAAAACAGTCGCTGCCTGCCCTGAAACTATGCCACCTGAACTCCCTATTCCTTCATTCTTTAAGAATCTATTCCCGTGACCATCTCTTGACATCCTAAGGATCGAATTCCTATCCTCAACCCTTTGTGCCAACTCTATTATTCTTGCTAAACTGACCGGTTGCACCCTTATACCTCGGTTTGAATTTCCATTCGCAACCCACTAATAAAAATTTCCTCTAAAACTTGTTTATGCATATCTTTAAGAGGAGCAACCATTACCTCAAATTGTCGCCGGTATTCTGCCACTTTTCCTTCTTTTCCGACGGCCAAGAGCTTTTCACAAATCATTCCTTAACAGGCCAGAACTTCTAGTACACACACACACACATATATATATATATAACACACCGGGATATCCATCTAGTCTCGAAGACTCCATCATCGGAAGACATATGACAACCTCCAAATCTCTTGGTGATCTGGAATACTAATAAGTTGACATTACCTCGAAAATAAGCTTATGAATCAGACCCTCCAACTCATGCTGCATTGGAGTCACATTTGTAAATTGATCTCTTAATTTAGCCAATAAATAGTTGTCAATTTGAGCACTCTCCAACAACCGACACTCACTATCATCCTTAATCATTTCAATCACATTAGATCTCCGACGAACCACTGTCAAAGCATGGATGAATTAGGTATTCATATCACCCTCTTTAAGTTTTGGATGTTAAGTCATGACAAGCCTAAGTACTTTACACTTTTCCCGCCCAAGTATTGTGATATATAAGGAATTTTAGGGGCAGCTGTTTTCAGTAAAGGCAAATGGACTGAGAAAGGCATTTTAAGTAGATTGCACCTTGTACATTTTCCTTGAATGATATTCCACAACGACAATTAGACGTAGCTCTCGCATTGAGAATGAACAATAATAGATTGTGTATGTGTGCACTCTTTTCGTTTATGTTGTTTTCATTTTTTTATTGCTCTCAAATAGTTAGCATTAAGCCTTTTTATTCTTCACATGGGGTTGTTATTAAGCGTTTGGTATCCCCACTATTAGTGAAACTTTGTGATTGGAAGAAAATCATCTTTCTTCATTAAAAATTGAATTATTTGTTTGATATTTTGGTTGCTTCTTATGACTGAGATAACTATTTTTGAGATTAAGGAACTAACATGAGGTTAACAAGAGATTTACTTATTTTCGAGTTGTTTGTACGCTAGGTTGGTTCCACCCCATGTGAATCATCTGAAAGGATCAATATGTTAAAGTCAGAGTACATGGCCACATTAGAGAAGAACAAGGATTTAAAACTGCAAGTAAAGGAACTGACTGAAAAGCTTCAGTTGGCGGAGCAAGGGAAGGATCAAGTACAGAAGCAGGTTCAAATGTTGGGTCTTCAGAAGAAAGCTGGGGCTTTTGGCACTGTCAAGGGCTTAAGAACCAACCCCACTGTTGTCCCTGATGAGTCTGTGAATCCAAGATTGGCAAAGATCTTGGAAAAAGTTGCCGTTAATAGAGAGCTCATAGTTGCACTAGCAAACTCAAATGTAAAGGAGATGTTGGAGGTTTGGTTTTCCAATATTAAGAGAGCAGGCATAAAGAATTATCTGGTTGTCGCTTTGGATCATGAAATTGCTAAGTTGTGCGAATCAGAGAACGTCCCATTTTACAAGAGAGATCCAGATGAAGGCATTGATGCGGTTGCGAGGATCGGAGGAAACCATGAAGTCTCTGGGCTGAAGTTTCGTATTCTGAGGGAGTTTTTGCAGCTAGGATATAGTGTTCTTCTCTCGGATGTTGACATTGTTTACTTGCAGAACCCATTTGAGCATCTTTATCGCGATTCAGATGTAGAATCCATGACTGACGGTCATGATAACAGAACTGCTTATGGGTTTAATGATGTGTTTGATGAACGTTCAATGGGTTGGGCACGGTATGCTCATACCATGCGGATATGGGTTTTTAACTCTGGTTTTTTTTTTATCAGGCCAACAATTCCTTCTATTGAACTTTTGGATCGAGTGGCTGCTCGGCTTTCGAGGGAACCAAACTCTTGGGACCAGGCAGTTTTTAATGAGGAGCTCTTTTTCCCTTCACATAACGGGTATGAAGGGCTTCATGCTTCAAAGAGAACTATGGATTTCTATCTGTTTATGAACAGCAAGGTGCTCTTCAAGACTGTGAGACAAGATGCTAGACTGAGCAAGCTAAAGCCGGTGATCATTCACGTGAATTATCACCCCGATAAGCTTCCACGTATGAAAGCAGTTGTGGAATACTATGTCAACGGGAAGCACGATGCTCTGAAACCTTTCCCCGTTGGTTCAGATTGGTGAGGCTTGTTTGTGCTCATCATAAATGCCCTTGGCAGGGCATTTAGATGCTCTTTTGGGGTTCAGAAGAAACATAATGTAAAACATTCCAAAGCATACCTGTTTGTCTAGTTGTCTAATAAAATATTTATTCTCCTCCCTGAAGACTGCTTGGATTCTGTTCTCTACTACAGAAAATTGCATGCCACTTTTCTATTCTGCTAATCTTTTCCAATCATGTATTCACATCAGCATATGGTGGTATTGTTGCTTCTTCTTTTTTTAACTGATGTACCAAATTAATTATTTTATTTTACATTTTTTCTTGTATTGGATCAAATTTCAATATTTTCACTTTGCATGCTTCTTCTCATTTCAGTCGGCGTTGCATTACAGTTGGATTTTTATGCAAAAGCTAATTGCGCTGTGCGCTAGTTAGCTATTCCTCAACAAAATCTCTCCTTTGTTTGTCCTTGGAACAAAGAAGATTTGAGTAACAAGAAGTTACCGCTAAGAGGGGACTCAATTTGAATTTCAAAAGATGATTACACTTAAAAAAAAAAAAATTCATTGGCCAAACCGCTATTTAATGATGGCATTGCATTCAAACAGTGGTTCAATAGGAGTTATTTTATTCAAGCATGTAAAACTTTGCAATGGCAGCCTGCCCTTTATTAGTTAGCAAAAGGAATTAACAACAGAATCCAACAAGCAAAAGGGATTCCATAGAAAGACAAATTTCAGTCGGAATGGCTTAGGGGGACATCTCTATTCCGATCATCAGTTTGAGTTGTTATCACTTGAAGTTCTTTCTTCATTGCTGTCGCTTTCGTGATTAACAGCGGCAGGATTTCTAGGTCTTATATCAGAAATCGCGTCTGGACCATGCGTCTCCTCTACCTGATCCTGTTCAATTGCCAAATTAATTTTGTAGATTTAGCTTCTTCACAGGGAACACATAAGTCAAGGTAAGGACCCTTTATAAAGGAGACTTTTCTAGCAGTGGAAACCTTTTTTAAGAAAAATGAAAATCTAAATAGCGTAAGCCAAATCATAGAAGTGTCAGAACCAATTAGTAGGTTACCATTAAGGAATCATTTTCTTCATTGACTTCCTGACATTCCTCAGAAATCTGCATTATTTTCTTCTTAAGCTTAGAATTCTCCCTCTTCAGCTTCTCCGCTTTTTCTCGGAGCGTCTCAAGTTCTTCCTATGAAGATAAGAAGAAAACCAAAATCCATACCACGTGAACAAGAACAATCAAGAAGAATGAAAAAGTAATTATCAACTAAAACAACTAATCTTAGCCGGTAGAATAAGCAAACTCGTACAATTTTATCTCTAATCATACAACTCTAAGAGACTAATCCCAGAGTGAAACCCAGAATAATAACCAGTCCTGCCCCTATACTTGTCCAAGTGCTGAACCTAATTTTTACTTATTAGCAGTTGAATCGGCAAAGCGTTGAAATTCAAGTACTCTAGTATTATTAGTTTTATCTCATTTCATATTTAAACTATCACGTCCAAATTTAAAAAATATTTACTTTTTACCTGTTTGCGCAATTTTGCTCGCAAAGCTGATTCCCTTTTAGACTTCCTTGTCTTTTCTTTTTTCTCCTTGAGCTCTTCCTATGGGAGTAAGAGATCAAAAGAAAAAAAATAACGTTGTTTTCTTACAATGATGTATACTAATTGTTCGGATATCTAGGAACTAGAGAAAGGAAATTAAACAGGCAAACATGTTTGAAGTGGAAAGTAAATTGAACTACAATTGTGTTATACATGTAAGAAGCAATCCAGTTGTAAGCTCCAAATGCGTTTACCTTTGTAAGAATGGATTTAGTGCCATGGTTCTCGGTTTCAACCATGTTAGTCTCAGAGTCCTGTAATGTCATATGTGTATTTAAAACATGATCATGTAAAGGCTCACCGCTTTGCGCAACGGCACCTGTTGGAGCAGAAAAAGTCAACGTCATGAAATAGTTGAATTCAGGTCATAAATAAATAAATAAGAGATATTCAAGACATACCATGTAAAAGCGTTGGTTCAAGTCTTTGCCTCTTAGCAGAATTGTCCTTTCTCTTATAGAACTTAAGCAGAAAAATGCCGAAGAAAGTAAGATACTTGTCATATTTGTTTCGCTTTAGCTCAATCTTCGAAATATATATAATATATACAAAGTTCCACACTTTTCTAGAGGGTCAACAAGGTGATGGAGTAAGCAAGCAAACTAAATATCTTTTGGAAAATTATTCACAGAAATCAGCTGGCAAATTATCAACATAAAATTAACTGGATTACATACTTGGTTTGCACGAGCAGCTTCAACAAGTGAGTCCTCGATTCCAGTTGAACCACTGTTTGAAAGGATTCGCAGAACCAGTTAACAAGATACACTAGAGTTGAAAAAAAGGGTTCGAATATTGAAGAGAATAGTATTATAGTAATAATGATAAAAAAAAATACCTTGGTGAAGCAACATCACCAGCATTTCTCAGTCTACAATCTCCAACAATCTCATTCCCTGAGCTATCCTGGCATTTTTTCGCCAACTTCAGGTTGTTTTCTTTGATAATTTTCTCGTCTTTTCCTGGAGCTGTGGAGACTGCGCTCTGCCCAAAAATGAGCATAAAAGATGTATGCACCAATCAATGTCGGGTAACTTGGTTATTCATAAAAGAAGAGAATTTCTGTCAAATAGATAAGGCCTTCAGTTCAGTTTCCACTAATTTCGTATATGGACCAACAAGATTAGGACATCACGTCCAAAGTTTGAACAAAAAACCAAAAGTATATGATTCTAAAAGATAATGAACAAACAAGTTCTATTGCCACACTAACATCAAGAGATCCAATAAGCTGCTTCTGTTCACATGGCGCAGGAGCTTCAGCCAGAGCCGCCGCATATGCTCGCATTAACTGTTTCTGAAAAATGGCCAAGGGGGAAAGCAGTTCAGTGTTGCCTCTGCATTAATACAAAACAAGAAGATCAATAAAAAAAAACTCATATAAATTAAGGTAACAATCACCTGGTTTCCTGTCATCCAAGGATACAAATCCGAAGAAACAGCAGCACCCGACAGGAAAGAAGAGGGCTCAGCAGCCTTGAGGAGATGAGAACCCTGTTAAAAATGCCAAACATTACCCTCATTATTCAAATATGGCATATCTGACAGTGAAACATAGACCAAAATACAAAAAGATACCTTAACCCGGGTACCGGTTCGATGTAAAGATGTTTTTGGAATGCAATAAAAACAGATAAGTGAATGAACAAATGTTTTAGGGAGGGGGAGAGAGAAAGAGACAGAGAACCTGAGTTAAGACGCGCGATTTGAACGTGTTGGCAGGTGCTGTGGCTTCCTTGGCCGCCATTACTGTTATATCGAACATTAACCCAAAAAGAAAAAAATAATAACAATAAAAAAAAAGATTTTGCAGCAAATTCGTACGCAAAACGAAAAGAACACTTCTTTCTTTTCAACACACAAACAGAAAGAAGAATACAGAGATTACCTAACGCAAATCGAAATCATGAAATTAATATTCAAACAACTAGAGAAATCAAACAGATTGACAACCGAATGTGCAGCAAATTAATGGCCAAAATCGAAAGTTTTGAAGAAAGTTTCAGAGAGAGAGAGAGAGAGAGAGAGAGAGAGAGAGAGAGAGACCTGTCTATTGTGGCGCCAAAACGAAAGTTGAGGTCGGCAGAAACTGAGGTTGTACACTGTGAATAAGTAGGTTTGTTTAAGGATCTAAATTAATTAATTAATTTAAGTAATTAATTAATTAATTGAGTGGACCGTTAATGAAATGTATTTAATTTCTTTTTTGCAAAGAGAAACGTATTTAATTAACTATTCAAATAAATGTATTTAATTCACTGAATGTAGACAAATTGTAGGAATCGTTTTCGTTAGAAACGACATAGACGGCTGAGATTTGTCCTGGTGTACATGTGCAGTTTGTTTGTTTATTTAATTAAAAAGGGTTAATCCAATAAATTGGTGTTTCAAGAGTTAATCCAATAAATGGTGTTTCTACTTTTTTATCCCCATTCTTTCGGTCTCTAATTTTTACGCTCTGTTTGGTAGGAAGGAAAGAAAATAAGAGTTTACCCAACACAATCAATACAATTTTTCACTTATAAAATAAGCAGAATGTCAAATGGCACCATTACTAGCTGCTCCAACCCACTACCAAAAGCCCAAGCAACATTATTTTCTTTGCCACTTCTTGATATTTTGGCTCTGTTATCTCACATCCCAAGTTTTTTATCATTTGTGTTGATTTTAGATGGCTACTGATAAGAAAAAAGTATCAAAATACTATGTATAACCAACAAAATTAGAAACATCAAAAGACAAACCTTGGATTTTTCTTTGTTGTCGTGCGTGATTCAACGATTTTCCTGCAAAAGTGTGAAATATGGATTTTCTGGGAAAGTGAAAAAAGTAAGTTTTTCTACAAAAAAAAAAAAAAGATGGGAAATTTATGATGAAGATGTGAGGTATAGTGATTGATGAAGGTTTGCAAGGGAGTAGAACCAGTCAAAAAATAAAACGTGAGATATGGGAGAGAAAGTTAGTTTCTAGATTTTTTACGTATAACTTTTATGGATAATTTTGTAATTTTGTCTCATTTATATAACTGACAATCTTTTACTTATCATAATCCGTCTAATTTTGAGAGGAAAAAAATATCATAGAACCTACTTGATGGTTTTCCATCTTATTTTCATTTCCATCTAAATTTTCCTCCTACCAAACACCCTCATCTATCAATTTTCATCTTAAAATCTCTCCACTATTTTCTTTCCATCTAGTTTTCTTTCATACCAAAAAGAAAGTTAAAGTCTCCAAATTATTATAATTATCAGTTTGGTTTTTAATACTACAAAGATGACAAAATATGTATGTGATGCCGATAGAGCATAACATTCTGTTAGGTGATATAATACAAAATATGCACCTAATCTTGATGAAAAATAATACTCTACTAGTAGAGCATCAACCGACAGAAAATACTAAATTTAAAACAAATCCATAATATGAAGTTAAATTCAAGACATTTTATAAATCAAGGACCAAAACAAAATTAAAAGTAAAATTCTAGAGACCAATTATGTAACGCCCGCCTAATTTGATGTAACGGATAATGCTATGATAAATAACGACGTTAAATGTTATGTTATATTAATGATGATGTTAAGTGATATACTCATGATAAGTGCTATGATATATGATAAATGGTGCTAACCATTTTATTTAAGTGTTATGACAGGTGACGCTCGCGTGGAATTGATGTGCTCAAATGTTCATGTCATTAATGTTATGTGTTTAATTATATTTTTATGGACAATTATATGTTATGAATGATTTTGAGTGTTAAGGCAGTTCGGCAGGCCGGACCATTAGGATCGGCAGGCCGAAATGATGTTCTCTGAACGGCAAGCCGATGGTATATCATCGGTAGGCCGAACTCCTGAGATCGACAGGCCGATGACAGCTGACAAGTAGTCAGCAGAAATTTTTACAAAATTGTGATAAGATGGAATTTATTTTTGGACGTTTTATTCTGATTAAATAACATATTTATGGGATGATTTATGTTAATTTGGTAATAAAACATTTGACTTTT
>CAMOHE010050258.1:0-31061 GCA_946598075.1 Artocarpus hirsutus
CTGCCCAGATATTTGCATCTTCCATTTGTTGCAAATGTTTGTTCGAATTACCAAGTCTATGCTCCCATGCCAAGAGAACTAATGTTGAGCTGTAGATAGTGTTAAAGCTTTGGCAATTGAGGAAAAACTTGAGATTTAAGTAGGATTTTAATAAAATTGGTAAGCTTAAAAAGAGTGCATACACAATAACCTTCATTGGTCAAAAGTGGTAAGCTAAATAGGCTGTTTGGTGATAGAGCGTGTTTGGTTCGTAGATTAAACCACTGGTTGAACTATTTTGCTATAATATTATCTCTCACAAGAATTTAAATTTCCGTTCGTATTTTTCTGTTGAAACCTATAAACTAAATAGGCTCTCAGTTTCAACCAAAACTTTTGGTTGCTATAATGTAATGTTTTTACATATTATAGTGTTAAGAAAAAGTATGCTACAATATAAAGTCTCTCACATATTATAGTGTTTTTAGTTAAAATTCGTTCAAATTATTTGTTTGAATTAATGCTCTCAAACGCCGTATAGAAGAGTGCAGGGTATTTTTGGTAGGATGCAGCTTTTTATCGATGACTTGTAAAATTGTAGTACGTTTTTTTATAATCTGATATGATTAGAGAATGGTCGCTTGAAAAACTGTCTCCTATTTTTCTTATCTTACCTGGAATTGTCCTTCATCTATGGTCTCAAATTATTACACACAGAAAAAGACAATCTTTATGAACATGGTTCTGCGGCTTTTGAGCATAACAGATAAAATGAAAAACACCACGCTATTACTTTGGACTAACCAGATTATTTAGTCTCACTAACGCACACAAAATTCTCCAAAAACGGATGAATCTGGCAACTTTATAGTGTCTGCCCATTTGTGGCTTCTTTACTCGCATTGAATTCATAATCTGTTTCACACGACTTCCGTCGTATACAAGGTTAGTTTTCAGTCGGTTAGTGTTACTTAACACAAATTAAAATTTGCGTTATGAATTGAGTTTTGGATAACAATTGATATGACAGTCAGGTAGGCTGTTTGACATCTCGGTTATTAGAAACAAACAATGTAAAGTCATCAGCAGTTACAGCAAAAAGCAAAAAAGTTATTACATTATAAACTTCTCATATGTTATAGTTTTTAAATCAATATTTTCGGCTCTAATCACTTTCCCAAACACCCAACGAGTCACCAAATGCCACACAAACTGGCAACTAAAAGGATTTATCCTTATTAATTAGACATTGGTTTATGCCTATAGGAGTGAAGTCAATGTTGGGACGGAACAAATCTTTCGAAAGAAGTACAAAACTACAGACTGTAAACGATCCCACAACAAGAGTTGGACCACCAAAAAAAAAAAAGATTGAGAAGAAGATTTAAGAAAAAGTGTACAAGACCCTTTGAAGCTCCTGGTTGTGGCATAAGCCTAAAAACTTCACTCTTCTGAATCAGCAGCGGCGCTAGCAACACTCAAATCCACAGATAAGTCTAGACCCCGAAGATTGATTTTCTTTATCAACATCTATATGATTTAAACTAGCAATTTTTTTTTATGTCAAGTATAACTTGTGAACCATGTAAGCAAAGTTGAAGGGACAAAAAGAAAGTAAAGAATCTAGCAAGTGTTGGAAATTTTCCCATTTTCTCAAAGCTAGGGTAAAGCCTTATAAAGACACGCCAAGAGAAATGGAGAGGTACAATAGGCAAGCCTACTAAAGTATGGTCAAAAGAAATACCTTTCCAGTTTGTTTGCTCTACATTGCAATCACATCCTGTACCGTGGTCTCAAAGTGTGTTGTTGCATCATAACTCTGTTAAGAGCATTCCAATTCCCAAGATTTCTATTAATCACTTCAAGTATCAATATGAAAAAACAAGAAAATTAGTTTGAGAGCAAAATTGAAAATTCCGCGGCCAAGAAAATAAGCTCCCCACAGTTTTTAGGACATATCAAGTTTCCTAATTTTTTATAGCCCCTAAAGTATTCTGTAGTCTGTAATTTTCTTGCTTCATTCACCGTACTAGGACAAACTAAGACAAGGGAATTGGATTGTCCAATTTTCTTGTTGAGTGTTGGGTTGTGTGGAGTCTAATTATGTGATACATAAATTTTGAGGGATATTTTAAGTATTCTACACGAGTACATGTGCAGTGGCTTGTCCTAATTTTCGTGTACTATAAGGAATTTTAGCACAGCTGTTTTATGTAGAGAAAAACAGAAACATTGAGAGGTATTTTATAGAAACACTCTCATTTACTCTAACATTGTCCCCAGGAAGCTGTAAACGTTAATTAAGTCAATCAATTCAAACTAATGCGGCATTAAGAATGATCAAGGATGAGAAGAGTAATTTAGTTTTGGATTCTTACAGTGGATATGAAACAATTGTTGACGTCGTGTTGGTTATTGGGTTCAAATCTGTCATATGTGTCAACGAAAATTTCATCTACAGGTCCAAGGAGATCTATGCCAGGCTTCAATTCCACTTGAGGATCATCAATCTCTGCCTCAGTCAACACAAAAGCAAAACAGGTACCTGAATGGAAACAAATATTTTCCAAGCACGTTAACAAAGTTAGTATGTCACTAGTTTCCCTCTTATATTCTCAATGTTTTGTCTTCAGAATTTGATTTGCAAATTTCACAAAAAGAGAAAGCAAACAGCAAACACACACATATATGTTTTTTTTTTTTTTTTCAAAAAAAAAGGGAGAAAGTTGGAACTTCTAGTTTTACTAATGTTTTAGGTGCATTTCCGTTGCAGTGTCAAATTTCAACGCCAACATCAAGCTCTTGGGATAATAAATCTATGCTTGAATACAATGCAATACATTGTGCTTGACGTGTTGACTATTATGCCAAATTTACAATATGCTGTACTTGATGCCAAATTTAGCACCAAAACATTTGTCAATTTTGGTATTTTGTTGTTCAATAGTTGGCGTGTTGACTTTTTCACTTAATAATTACAGCTTTGCTACTTTTCATCTATTTAAAAATTGAAACCAAACATAAATTTATAAGAAAAAGGAGTTATGACATTTGAATAGCGCATTATGCATTGTAGTACATGAACAACATGGCACATGTGTCGATTAGCATTTGCACCGAAAATGATCTAAGACGCGCACAGATTTGATTGTACTGGATTGAGAGAAACTAGTAAAACATACATGTCAGATTTACGTCCAGGTTGCTTCTTGGGCAGAATAACCTGAGCTGAATGAGAGTCATTGGTGTGTGGAATGGGATGACTCATCATACATGTTGCACAAGCAACTTTCCCAAACTTCTTCACCTGTTGAACATAGAGAGAATATGGAATTCCCAGTCAAACTAAAGCCAAAACATGCAATGACCTTTGCCAAGTATCAAGGATTTTTTGTGGTCTTTACTTTGTCAGGGAGATATGAAGGATCGCATACAGATTTTTTGCATTTTGCAGTTTCTCCTTCTGATGTCACTCCAAAAGCTTTCCCATTCTCATCAAACTCTACCTGGAAATTAATTGAAATTCTGTAGCATCAGCCATGATGTCCCAACAGCCCACAGAAACTTACCAGTTTTAATTATGTGCACCTCAATTGTTGACAGAAAAAGTACAAAAGATGAAAAAGCATATGTAAATTGATGACAAAAGGGGTTCTCCATGGACCATAGTCAATTCAGGTGAGTCAGATTATGTTCAGACGGGCATAATCAAGTTCAAGTTTAGCAAGAATACAAGCTAGGAGATCTCATGAGGTTTATAAGAACGAAACCTTGCATTCTGGCTTTGCCAGTATGTAGGTGCCTGCATAAACAGAACTAAGCCGAGCAAATCCCTGAAATTTTTAGAGCAGAAATTGTCAAAAAAGAATTAAAGAAGAAAAAAAAAATTCAGAAAATGGTACGAGTTTGTGAGAAATGCATACTTGGGGAAGCTCTCCTAGGCCGCAGAGGGGATAGATACAAGGAGACCCTCCCTGAAAGCGAGCTAAGGACTGCGTACAGCTTCTAAAAAGAAAGGCCCAACTTTGTTAAAACACTTTTAACAACATAAAACAATAAGAAAAAGGAGATAATGTAGACAAAATTGCATAAAAGGTTTAAATACCTTAACCCTCTTCACAAAATCGAAAGCAGGCTGGTCCAAGTAAGAATCATCCTGGTAAAGCGCTAGAGCATGGCCAATGAAGTCAACCGTGTTGTCATCTAGTCCATACTTCCTACATTAGATAAATTCAAAGATCTTAGGTTCCAGTTTATTGATTACTCCACTTCAAAGTTGTAATAACTTATGTAAGGCTTTGTTTTCCATTCAAAAGAAAAAAAAATCTGGTTTGCAGAGACAATTAGTGAAGCTGAAATGAAGAATAAGAAGTAGTAAGTACGAAATGAGATCGCTTGCTGTAACATTGTTGAGGTCAGGGCCTTCATGAGACTTTGGATCATTTTCTTCATAGTCCTGTTCATATATGAAAAACTTCCACGCACGACGCTTCTCAAACAAACCCATAAGTGGAGATTTAAGAGCTTACACATCAGTAGCAGGTACTTTGTGGATCTGGAAACAAAAGCCAAATTCAAGACCAAACAAGAAAATTTTTCAATGTGATATTGAAACTGGTGTAAACATTCTAGGTAATTGGTTAGTCATTTGAGAAAACACCTCTTTCCTTTGTTGTATACAAAACTACCATCCACGGCCTTAAAATTCAGATATTTGGTAACATCGGTGTGGATAAGGACGCGAACCAGAGTGCCATTGGCCATCATGAACTGTAACAGGTCACAGAAAATGATGAATGGCATCAGTTGAGACTCAGAGAGATGAGAGGAAATACTCAAAAGCTTCCGTGAGATGATCACTTCTCATTAAGAGTCAACAGAGCATGTATTCATTATCTTGCAAGAGAATAAATATCAATCATGAATCAAGCGTATAAAATCAAGGCTTATAATCAGCTCCTCCTAGAAAAGCATACAAGACTTGGAGATTTTGATAAAAGATCTAATGGTTGAAAACAATGCCCTGGCGAAAGAATTCGCATATTAGATTTTGTAGTCTAAGAGGTGAAGAATATATATGGATTGGCACCTTAGGGATCATGTCAACAGTGTAGTCCTTGCTTGAGCCCAATGGCTCTGGAGGCGTGTCACCGTCTCTGAATCTCTTCCAAAGCTATAGAAGAGAGAGAAAGAAACAAATGGAACACAAATGTAAGAAATGAAAAATATGGAGGCACGTATGGAAATCAAAGCATAACAATTAAAAAACTCATAACTGGTTGAGAATGAGTGAAGTGGATCCCCCACATAATCGTCATTCCTATCCATATGCAGCACCTATTTTCAAGTAGACTCCAATTTAAGAGCTAGCTATCCCCATCAAATTTCCATCCAATTTCAATCCCAGAAATTAACGGTTATGATATCAAAATTTCAATACAAGCCACACCAAAAACACAACAAAAATGCTGGGACTCTACGTGGAAAAATGCTTGAGGGCACCCCAGCGCTAAGTGTCACAACTAATGGAAAGTAAACCTTACTCGTCAACCTCATACCATGAAACCTACATGTTATTAATGTGTGGCACCAATACCACTCGTGCCTCTGCATCTAATGGGAGATGGGCTCATACCTGTTAGAACGATGGAGGCATAAAAATAAACCAACCCAAAATCGAAACATGCATACTACAAAATAGAGAGACACAATTTTGCCAAGGTTCAGACAAGAAAGTCCTACGTTCTTGTTGAGCTACCCCACAAAAAGCTCAGTTCCACTATTCAAAGTTCAAGTACACTCAAGCCTCACAAACAGATTATAGAGAAAAACCCCAAAAAACCAAGAAACAACACCTAGAAAGCTAACCCTTATGCTTCCCACGGAAAACGCCCAGAGAGAAAGAGAGCAATCCACACAGCTCCTCAGATTTCTCAAGACCATAACACGAGAAACCAGATCCTATCAGCTTTATCTCGCAACACTTTGTTCCTCTCTTAGTTTTTCTCTCTCTACCGCTTGAAGACGAGAATACAGAATGAACTCCAGAGCTAACCCTAAATCTATTACAACAAATCTATACACGAGCCTGTTTGAATCTAAGGGACTAGACAAAAAATAGCTTCCACGTGTATAGCTTAGAACAAGCTTCACTGTGTATATTAAAACGTGTTAGGGGTGTTCTTCGGTTCAGTTATCGTCGGTTTTGGTCGATTCGATAACCGGACAGCAACTTTCAATTTTAGAATTAGAAAACCAAAACCGCACCACATACCAAGAGTTTTTGGTCGGTTAACCGACCGTTCATGGTCTGTTTCCATTGTCGATTCGGTTTGGTTTTCAGCAGATAAAAATCTAATGGTATACAAAAAGCGTAGTATCAGTTTACCACATTTTATTTTATTTTTTTGTTAAAGAATTGCTAAAATAGTACAATGGATTGTGTATTGTTTAGGTTCTTTTTGAAATGGTGCTAAAAAAAATACGATAATGACGATTGACATTTACAATTTGTCATAGCACTTATGTTGAAATCATTAAAAATCTTTGAGAATGATGTATATTATATTTATTTGCGTGTTTTAATTGTTTTCAATTTTCATGAAACCAACAAACTTTACTTCAAAGTATAAAAGAGAAACACCTAATAGCCCTTTGAAAAAGCACGAGCAAATTAAGCATAATGAGTCACATTGACCAAATCTACATTTTAAGTCTCTAAAAAACATGTCATAATGCCAAATATCCAATTTACAACAATAAACCATGAAAGTTTAAACTAAGTTATAGTCCAATTCATAAGTCCAAAATTCAAAATGATCAAAACATACAGCCACAACAAATATAATAATGATGTCTAAAGTCCCAAATGCAAAGTCTTAAAAATATCCAAATTTAAGTGCATATAATTGAACATCATAAACCACAATAATGCTACTCCCCTCCCTCTTCCTCATCCTCCTCTAACTCCAATGGATCATCCTCAATGCTACATGAAAAAATATGTATCCAATTGACATTTAGTAATAAAAAAAGTTAATATTTGAACACATTAATATACTAAAAGGTCTAACTTACTTGAATGCTTTAGATAATTCTGCATCCATTGATTGAAGTGTTGCATTACTTGAAGATTCTGGACGAGTAACAACAACACCATCATCTATAATAAAATTAAAATAATAAAAATACAAATTAAAATAGAAATAAAGAAATGAAATTACAATTATCTATACTTATAACATACAGAACAATAATCAACGTTATTATCACCTGTGACAACTTCATAACAATCTTCAAAAGACTGAACATCATCCATATATTGCCTAAGAACCACAGGTTCATATTCTTCATCCTTGGCATTCAACCAATTTTTCAAGCAAATGATTGTTTCCACCATCCTTGGAGACAATGAACTCCTAAAAGGATCAAGAATATGACCACTAGTTAAGAAAACAGACTGAAATGCAACAGTTGAAATCGAAACTGCAAGCACATCCTTGGCAATCTGGGATAAGACCCTGTATCTTGGTGAATTAACTTTCCACCAACCTAGAATATCAAAACTTTCCTCAGTGAACTCTTCACATGTCTCAGACAGATACTTATCTACATCATTTTTCTGTACATTTGAACCATCCTCACCCATCATCATCATTAAAAATGTTCTATCTATCGCATTATCAAGTAAAAGTGAGTTAGAACTTGTAAACGATGAAATTGATGAGAGACTTGAAATAGAACTTGAAGGAGCAACTAAATCTGATGAGGCATTAGACCGAGTATTCCCTGATTTGTAGCTACCTTGGTGCTTATTTTGGTTGTAAAGGTAGCACAGGATGACGAGGAGCTGGAGGTGAAGGAGGAGCCTGATCATAATATATCTTGAACAAACTACACAATGTGTCCTCAACTCTTTTCAACAACTTTATAGAAGTCAAATCATCATATATAAACTTGAAGGAATGATTTAGAAATTTCAACTTGTATCTTGGATCAAGAATCAAGCCAAGAAACATCATGTGATTCATTTTCTTGATATCCCCCCAATACTTGTCAAACTTTTTGCTCATCACCGTTGCCATCTGACTCAAAAGAGGATCATCACACACTTGTAGTTTATTCAATTCCTGTTTGACCGCACAAGTATCTTTGAAATAGTAGTTTGAAGTGACATAATATGATCCACTAAAAAACTTTGTCAAAGTGTAAAACCTTGCTAAGAACTTCACAAAGATCTTTGCATTATCCCAATCCAATTCACTTGGTGGACCTTCCATCTTTTTCCCTTTGATTACTTCCTCAACATGGGCACTATATTTTTGATCCAAAATTAATCTCTCAAAAACTGGGAAAAACTTCAAAAAAGATTGCAATATTAGGAATGGGAGTTCCACCTTGTTGTCACATCCAAACACAAAAGCGCTTTTAACTGAATATTTTCTTCCTGCATGCATTCTTTAAACTTCTTAAGGTGTTGTGGTGAGGACCTCACATATTTGACAGCGTTGTGGATGCTAGTTATAGAATCTGACAACTCTTTCAACCCATCGCCGACAATCAAATTTATTATGTGACACACACACCGTATATTAAGCATTTGACCATCTAAGATGAGACAACCAGGGATATCTTTCACCTTTTTCTTCAATCTGTCTATAGCCACATCATTCAACGATGCATTATCAACTGTTATTGTGAACAACTTCATTATTCTCCAGTCATTAAGGCATGCAACAATTTCTTGTGCTATTGTTTCCCCTTTGTGATTTGAAACTTGGACAAAATTGATAATCCTTTTCTGCATCTTCCCGTCATCATCAATCCAAACAGCGGTCAAACACATATAATTGATGTTTTGAATTGATGTCCAAGTATCAGTGGTCAAACACAATCGTTGCTTCCCCAAAACTTTCTTCAGCTTTTTCTTATCATCCAAAAACATTTGATAAACATACCTAGCAACTGTTATCCTTGAGATATCAAACACTCTAGGGTTCAAGTATTCTGAATAGCGCTTAAATCCTTTACCTTCCACATGTCGGAAAGGTAACTCGTCCAATATAATATAATCAATAACCACTCTCTTATACCCCTCTTTGGACCATGCACTTAACCCCATAGTAGTTGTTGTATCCTCGTCATCACTGCCATCGTCATTTCTTTTTGTAAAATGGATAGTCTTCTGCTTGTTTTGATTGCTTGGATTCAAAAGACAAGAATTCATGTGACTCCTCATCGACAATGTTTCATTCTTTCTTGTATCACAAGCATAATACACACCACAATGCTTGCACTTAGCCCTAGGATTGTTGGTATTGATAGTCTTTGTGTCCTTGATAAAATGTTTCCAAACTTCACTAACCTTCTTCTTTTTACCACCTTTTTTACCTTTTCCTTCTTCAATTTTAGTTTCAATTTTAATAGTTTCATCATGGGAATCATTTTCCTTGGTGGACTCTTATTCATGTTCTCTTGACGAAGACATCTAAAAATCAGAAGAATAAAAAAGAAAAAAAAAAGCAACAAATAAAAAATAAGAAAAAACATTTTCCCTAAAAACGGTTTCTAGAAATGAAATCCTCATTATTTCTTATTTGAGTTTATATAATATAATATAAAGACAGCACAAATGAACATGATCATGATGATAAAAAAAAAATGATTATGATTAGAAAACCGTGGAACTTACTTTGGGTGATCATGATCATGATCATCCTCTCCAACCTAATGAAAGTGTAGTTTAAATACTGGATTATCATAAATATGTGTCACACTCTTCATGATCAACATCTAATTAAAGTGAAAAAAAGTGCCAATTAGTATTACTGATCAGCTATTCAACATCTCATTTCTCAGCAAAATCAATTTTATTTCAGTAGTGAAATTGAAAGTTCATTCAAGAGAGAGAACCGTACCTCAATATTTCAAGGTCTCTAAGATTATATGGCTTCATGTTTTTTGAGAGGATGTGATCTTGGTATCTTTGGTCGCTTTATGTTTAAAACATATTATTATGATCTGTGTTTTCCACTCTTTTCTAAATCTGTGTTCTTTTACCTTAAAGATAACTATGTTCTTGTCGTATTTGGTAGACTAATTTTCTATTATTCTGTGTCATATTCAAGGTTTTTCGTCATAGGATTGCCTTTTTCATATTTCCTTGTTGCATGCCTTTATTTATTTATTTATTTATTTATTTTTAGAATAGTATTCTTTTGAGATACAAAAAGGGACTATTGACCTAAGTGATGGTCCAAGCATTAGTATTGATGGAGGCAAGTTGACTGAGCGTGAGCAAATTTTAAAGCAAAAAACCTTTACCAGGTTAGTTGTTTTTTGTTTAATAGTGTATTTTAAATAGCTATTAGTCTTGATCTCAAGGTACTACTTTTACTTTGTATAATTAGTTCGCTGCCATAAAATAATTTTGCTCCTGGACTTATTTTGGTCAAGCCTGTGGTGGTAGCATTATATTAGGTAATTTGTAAGAAGGATTTTTTTTTTCTCATGTCAATTTCATGAACCTTTCCATCTCTTATTCAAACTCCAAAGGAACAAAAAATGTAAAAGAACGTAAATACTGATGCTGATTCACATTGAGGTTTGGAACCTTTCTGATAGTTTGTTTATAAGAATAAGGTGACGTTGTACAATTAAGGGATCAGATGATTATTAATTGGATTAAATTTTGGATAAATTCTTCTAAGATTTTGTGCTTTTGTTGGGTCTTAATTTACAAAGTTCATGCATACTCGTGTAATGCTACAAAATAGCAAAGTTTATGATTTTTTTTCTAAGTTGATTTTGTTTTAATTTTGATGATGTTGGTATTTAGAGTTTATGTTAATCACTTTGCAGATCTAAAATTGACCGTTTGACAGCTCTATTACATTCAAGAACCGTTGATTTATCAATCAGAGATCAAGAGAAAAGGTCTAAAGTGGTTCCTTTAAACCCAATGGGCAGTGGCACGATCAGTGTAAATATTTTTAGTTTTTACATAATCAACTTTCCATCATTTAAAAATAATTGAAAAAAAGGAAATAGTTTCATATGAATCAATGAGCGAAAAAAAAACCAAAGAAAAAAAATAGTGGCTTACCTAATTGGCTATGGAGAAAGAGATATGCAAGGCAAAGATGAATCCGTGATCTTCCTCAAGCAGATGAATCTAACAATCCGTGAACTTCTTTGGCGATTGGCAAGATGGAAAACGAAAATCCTTCGTCGATGGTGGTCTATCAGAGCAGCCACACACATGCAGCAGAAGAGAGGAGATGAGAGGGTGAGTTTTGAGAGAAAACGATTGTTAATATGCTATGCTAGGGTTTTCAATTGGAGAGATGAGAAAAACCTCAGAAACTGCAGCGTTTAGAGTAAAATAGACATTTAGCTCGGTTCAGTTTCTAACCGAATCGAAATATCAAACCGAAACCAAACCGTCCACTACTGGACGGTTCAATTAACCAAACTGAACCTGTTCGGCTTCCATAAAACCGGATTTCTTGGTCTTTTGTCAGGCGGTTCTTTAGGCGGTTTTGGTTAGTTTCGGTTTTTTGGCTTTTTTATACAGTCCTAAAATGTGTAGTTGAATTGCACTGCGATAAAGAAAACGCTCTGTGTTTTGACTTAAGTGTTATTCTCCTCTACACACTGTCGTTTTGAGGAAATTACTTCAACAAACTCCCCTTTAATTTCACTAAAAAATGACAATGGTGAAAAATTACCTATATTCGAGTAGGGTGTATAGCTCGGTTTTGAGTTTTCACATCTTTCCTATTCCAAGCAAGTCCAGACACTTCTAAAACTTACTGGTAGGAATCAACTTGGTGGTCATATCTGTAAGATTATCTGCCGTGTTGATCTTCTTCTGTGAGACCACATGCACTTCAACCTTCTCTCTAATAAAATGATGCCTTACATTTGTATGTTTAGTCTTTTCATGATAAACTGGATTCTTACATAGGTGGATGGTAGACTGACTATTAGATAATATTGTTGCTGTCCCCCTTAAAACTTTTAATTCTTTCAACAACCCTTGTAGCCATATTGCCTCCTTAAAACCTTCAACTCCAGCTATTATTCAGCCTTTATGCTTAACAAAGCTACAATAGGCTACAACTATGACTTCCAACTAACACAGTTCCTAGCTGCAGTCATCACATATGCAGAAGTTGATCTTCTTTTATCCCTATCACCTGCAAAATCAAAGTCTACAAAACCATCTAAAGTAACAAAATTAGAGTTAATCTTATAGATTAGACCTAATTCAATGTACCATTAACATATTTTAGTAACCATTTCACTGCTAACCAAAGGTCTTCATTAATGTTAGACAAATACTTACTCAAGACACTAACGGCATAGGCCAAATATGGCCTAGTGCAGACCATTGCATATATCAGGGACTCTAATGCTTTGGCCTAGTGCAGACCATTGCATATATCAGGGACCCTAGAGCATTAGAGTAAAGAATTTTAGACATTTTCAACCTTACTTCTTTAGTTGCGGGAGACTGTTCAACATATGAAATAAAATGACTTGCAATTGGAACCCTTACAGGCTTGGACTGTATTATGGCAAACTTCTAAACTATCTTCCTTGGTTACTGTTCCTGTGACAAGCACAACACCTTGTCTTTCCTGTTGCTCTTAATATCAATGCCCAAAATCCTTCTTGTTGCCCCTAAATCCTTCATATCAAATTTAGCACAAAGTATTTTCTTAACCTCTTTTATTACACCTACATCTTTGCTTATTAACTACATATCATCCATATACAATAATATGTAAACTGCCTTTTCAGTGTCAGAATTTATATAATATAAACATGAATAATATTTACTTCTTTTAAAACTCAATCTGATCATATTGATGAAATCTTTTATACCATTGACGTGGCGATTGTTTTAAACTATATAAGGACTTTTTTAAGAGGCAAACTTTATTTTCAGCACCTTTAACTTTAAAAACAGGGAGTCGTTTCATATATATATAGTCTCATTAAGGTCACCATGTAAAAGTATAGTTTTTACATCTATTTGTTCAAGTTCCCAACCAAATTGAACAACCAAAACTAGAATAGTTCTAATGGATTTATACTTAATCACAGGAGAAAAAATTTTAGTAAAATCAACACCTTCAACTTGAGCAAAACCTTTCGCTACTAATCTAGCTTTATTTCGAATGGGTTCATTAGGGGTAGAACCTTCCTTAATTTTATAAATCCATTTACAGTCCACAGGTTTCTGTATCTTATAATTGTTAACCAAACATTCAAGTTTTATTTTTCGTAAGTGAGTCCATTTCTCTTTCATGGCATGCTGCCATTCTTTAGCATAATCACAAGTAACTACTTCCTCATAAGACTTAGGTTCTAAGTTACCAATTTCTTCAATAGAATTTAAGACATCTGCAATAAAGTTACCTCCCTCATGCCTACTGGGTAGTCTTACTTCTCGTCTAGCCCGATCTCTTACAAGCACATAATCACTTAAATGGTGCTCAATTACAGGCTGTTGTTCAGGTACTACTTTAGACTTGGTAACTTGTTCTGGTGAGATATTCCCTAAAACTTTAGTTTTTAGTTGTTGAGTTGCTTCTGGAGTGCTCATTTTCTCCACCTCAAGCTGTAGCTCTCGAGTCAATTTAGCTCCTTCAGGTAAGGCATATGTTTTTCATTGAAAACAACATCCCTACTTATGATAATTTTGAACTTTGCATCTTCTTTTGCACAAAGTCTCGGAATACTCAAGAAAGATGCACAATATAGATCTAGGATCTAATTTTCCTTCCTTTTGGTGTACATAAGCAACACATCCAAATACCCTAAGGTTATCTAGGTTGGAAGGTTTTCCACTGCATAATTCTTCAAGTGTTTTTAAACCCGTTGGTTTACAAGGGGACTTGTTTATAAGATAACATGCTATATTCATTGTTTCTCCCCATAAGTGCTTATTTACATGCATCTAACTATTTCTATTAAAACCCTATTCATATGTTCAGCTATTCCATTTTGTTGAAGGTTCTACGGGCTTTCAACTTTCTATAGGTTTGGTTTTATATAAAGGCCTTCCAATGTTTGAACTTTTCAAAACACTCATCCTTAGTTTTTAACAAAAATAGGCAAACTTTCCTAGAATAGTCATCTACAATGGAAAGAAAGTACCTGTGGCTACCATATGTCAGGATGGTTTCTGGACCCTAAAGATCTGCATGAACAAAATCCAAAAGTCCTTTAGCTCTGTATGTTGATGTTGAGAAACTCAGTCTATGTTGTTTTTACCAGAATGCACTGCTTACAGAACTTCAAAATTCTAATCTTATTATTTTCTAATAACATACTTGCAAGGACTTTCATTGACATGGCCAAGCCTCTTATGCCAAATGTCTACTTCCAAGCTTATCTTCGTAGTAGCTGCAATAGAGCCAGTTACAGTATGGCACTGTAACGCATAAATAAGGATTTTAACTGCTCCACCTCTAACCTAGTATGAGTACCCCTCTTCATCCAGAGTTCCCAAAGAGAGTAGGTTTCTTCTTAAATCAGGAATATGTCTAACATTCTTTAAGATATGTGTAGTCCTATCCTACAATTTTAATCCTACTGAACCAATTCCCATCACAAAATATGAGTGGTCATTTCCCATAAGAACTTTCCTCCATTTTGGTGGTTCACAATTCAAGAACCAACTTTTTTAAGGACACATATGAAAAGTACATCCCGAATCTAACACCCACTCATCTTCTTGTTTCTTGGTTTCCATAATTAACATCTCCGAACTCTCATACCCATCAACCTAATTTACAACTCCAATTTCTTCTTCTGTATTCCTTTTCTCTGCCAATTTCTCCTTCGATTCTTTACAAAACCTCTTAAACATGTCCTATTTTATTGCAGTAGTAATATTTCCTTTGATCAGTTATAGATTTAGACCTAGACACATGTATAAAGTTTGACTGACTTAAATCTCTCTTCTGAGTACGCCCTTGAGTAAATAGCCCTACATCATATGGTGAATCTTTCTTTTGGGCCAATTTAGTTTTCAATTCCAACTCTCTAGACCTTAGTGTAGAAAGAACATCTTCTAAAGATGGTGTATCCTATCCATATTTTATAGCATTTTTCACATCCTTATATATATCTAAAAGAGATATTAACAAGATCACAGCCTAGTTTTCTTCCTCGACTTTTTCCCTAATATTTTCTAGGCCTATAGTAATCTTTTTGAAATCATCCAAATTCTATTCAAGGCTCTTGTTAGCGTCCATCTTGAACCTAAATAAACTTTCTTTTAAATAAATTTTATTGGTTAAAGATTTAGTCATGAACAGAAACTTCAGTTTGAGCCATACCTTAGCGGCTATGTTTTCTTCATTTACTTGCCTTAGGACGTTTTCTGCTAGGTAGAGAATGATGATTGAAAAAGCAATTTCTTACATTTTTTGCATTTTCCTTATTAGAGCTAGAGACTTCCCTCATGTCTCCCAATGCATTTGCAACTTTCTGTTAGATGAGGATCACTCTTAGCTTCTTTCTTCATAAGCCGAAATCTCTAGTACCATCAAACTTTTCAAGTTAGAATTTTGTAGCTTTCATGGTGGTTGATTTTCAAAGATTTCTTCCAAGAACCGTGAATCTTTGACCCAAATCTTCAAGTAGCCCACCTTTTGATCAAACTTTGATACCACTATTAGAATGATGGAGGCATAATCACGAACAAACGTAGAATCAAAAAATGCAAATCATAGAACAGAGACACACAATTTTTACCAAGGTTCGGACAAGAAAGTCCTACGTTCTTGTTGAGTTACCCCACAAGAAGTTCTATCATTCAAAGTTCAAGTACAACCTCAAGCCTCACAAATAGATTATAGAGAAAAACCCCTAAAAACTAAAAAACAAAACCTAGAAAGCTAACCTTTGTGTTTCTCATAGAAAATGCCTAAAGAGAGAGCAATCCATACCATCTCTCAGATTTCACAAGACCAAAACACAACAAAACCAGATCCTCTCAACTTTCTCACACAATACTTTGCTCCTCTCTTAGTTTTTCTCTCTCTACAACTAAAAGATGAGAATACAGAATGAACACCAGAGCTAACCCTAAATCTGTTACAACAAATATAAACACGAGCCTTTTTGAATCAAAGGGACTAAAGAGAAAACAGCTTCCACGTGTATGGCTTGGAATAGGCTTCACTCTATATATTAAAGCGTTGTAGTTTAATTGCACCACCATAAAGAAAACACTATTGTTTTGACTTAAGTGTTACTCTCCTCTGCACACTGTCGTTTTGAGGAAATTACTTCAACAATACCCTCATTTTTATGAGGAGTTGGGCTTGCGATGCCCCTAGCTTTGCTGAGGGAAAAAAAACTTGGATTTATAATATTCTATCTCCTATAAGAAATTATCTAGAATTGTATTTTACCTAACTGTAAACATAATTTATTCCTATTTAAAAGGGGTTGAAAAGTTTTTATGTTTTTTTTTTTTTTTGTATTTATGCATCCAATGTGTCCCCCTCTCCCAAAATTGTCACCCCCTCCAGAAATCGAATTGGAAGGCCGTGGCAGCCATTGAGAGGCATCCCTGTCGATTCTGTTGTTATTTCTGTTATTTGTCAAACATGTTGGTTGTTTACTTATTCCACTTGGATCGTCCTCTGCATTCTCATTAAGATGGTCTTTCCTTGGCTTGTTTCCACTTTGAGAAGTGTCTAGTTTCAAACTCTATTTCAAAGTCTTACTTAAATGTTACATTCTAATTTTTGACACATGTATTCTTAACTTTTTCAAACAAACACACGTAAGAATAAGTTATTTTTTACAAACATATTTACAACAGTATCATTCTCCTCTTTAAACTTACTGATACACCCACTGTTTATACAAATCGTCACATTATTTATCTCACATTTCCACGTTTCCTTTTTTTTTTTTTTTAACTCTCTCTCCCTCTCTTTTGTTTAAAGATTTTTTCTGGTCTCTTGTATTTACATGATTGCAACATCCAAATTTACAATTCCATGAAAAAAAAATTCCAAGTTTATGAGAATAGAAGGCATCGGAACAAAAATGAGATTAAATTTTTTTTACAAATTAAGCCTTGTGTTTCTAACTTTCTTTGTGAAAAAGCAAACAATCAAGTTTTTAAACAAAAAACTCAATATTTAAAACTTTCATGCAATCATTTTCTAAACATTCCTAGATAACAAAAATTTAAAGTTTTTTTTATATGGGACCCCTGAACCTTACAAGTTTGGTAGATAGGCCCCCAAATTGAAAATTTTTGTAATTGCTCTTTAAACTTTAAAATCTATTGCATAATAGTCCAATTAGTAACAATGTTAAAAAAATAAAAATAGGTGGAGTGACCACATGCACTTTACGTGCACCACTTATGAGGAGCAAAATTAATTTAAAAAACAAAAAAGATTAAAAGCAAAACCTAGCCCATCCTTCTTCACCATCTTCCCAACACTCTATGTCACACTATCAAAGACCACCTTGCCTAATACCCAACAGTGTAGCACTCCCATCCACTGCAAGATCTAGGAGTCATAGCTGCTTGTTCACCAAATAGTGGGCCAATTTGGCATTGTTGTGTTGTGTTGTTGCTTTTATCGTGTCGTACTTTACTGTGCCATATTGTGGACTAGAAGTATATAGACGTTTTGTTAATTATTTTTGAAGTTGCTATGAATAGTAGGTGTTTGGTAAATAATATATAAAATTGTTGTACAGATGTATAATAACGAAAATAAATATACTTTACTATACAAGTTTATAGTTTTAGTTTTTAATTTTAATTTATATACATAATATTTGTACATTAAAATGCTAAAACAATAAAATTTTATTTTCAGTTTTTGATATGTTTTTAGAAAAATGAATTACTTTTATTAAACTAGATAAATTATGTATCCACGTAAAAATATAAATAAAAAAACACAACGATATTAAAAAAGTTACTTTACAATTTAATTCTAAACTTCTTCTATTAATGTTATTTTAATATTTATGAAGAAAATGAATATATTGGGAATTATAATTATTATCAAGGTTAGTTTTGTAATTTTAAAGTATTACAATAGAAGCTGCTATAAAAGAGCAACCTGTGACCTACTTCTCAACTTTTCCTGTTGGGCAATAGTTTTTAGAAGCAACTTTATAAAACTAGGTTTTAGCAAACACTCTAAACTACTGCAAGAGTTAGAAAGCAATAAATATTTGTATGTGAACCGAAAGAGGCAAATTTTGTTGAAATTTTCTAAAATTTCAAAAATTTTAGATTTTGAGAAGTAGCAAAATATTTTTCCATGGAAAAATTGTTTCTGTCAAAATATCAACAAATATCTTTATAAATATCAATATTGATACATTTAAAATGTATTTTGTGTAAAATTTCAAAAAATATGAGAGAAATTTGGGATCACTATGGGAAACTACAAATTTTGGCTCTTTTTTTTTTAACAATTTATCAAGATGTTTTGTATGATTGAGTGTTTGTCCTCTAGCAAATAGTAACAAACTTTGCAAGAAATCTTATGTTTTTTAGTTTATTATCAAAGAATTTGTAATCTAATAAATATAGGAGCTCTTCCAATGAAGCTTCTCACATTTATTATCTATATAATTATGATTTTAGAAGCTATGATGAATAGAGAATTTTCAATTATCCCTATTCAAAGAGAAGATCGAAAAGAACATGAAAGTTTATATCAACGACATGCCGGTAAAGTCCCTCCAAGCCCAGCATCATGTCTAACATGTACAAAAACGTTTCCACATTCTACAGAAGTACAACATGAAGTCAAACACCAAGAGATGTATAGATAGCATGGCGAGCAAAACGTTCCTAGGTTAATTGGTTCCCTGTAGAGGGATTGAGGCTAACCCCCAGACCAGATCAAAGCAATCCTAAACATGCCATATCCATGAAGCAAGTGAGATATATATAAGCTGATAAGTCTAGTAGTTGCATTGAGCCAATTTATTTGCTAGATCATCAGACAAATACCTACCATTCTTGTTGGTATTGAAGAAAAATAAGAGGCTTGAGTGGAGCGACCAATGCGAGCAGGCTTTTGAAGACTTGAAAAAGTACCTCATGACCCATCCAATTCTTTCAAAACCAATGGAAGGCAAGCCATTATATCTATAACTTGCGGTCCACCAATCTCTCCATCGGTCGTCTTCCTCTGCTGCCTCATCGCTCGCCCACGTCACTACATGAAAAGATCACCAAGATCATGGAGGAGTTAATTTGTATGTGCTAGACCAAATCTACTCACCACCTTTGAGCTTTTCGTTGAGCCCAAGTCAAATCGCTGTCTTGAAGTGCCACTAAACTTTTCCCCACTGTCTTTGTTGTTACCTTGTCGAGTTAAAATTGCCTGCATTTTCAAAGTTCTGATCTTCACTCAAGGCTAGTCACAAGGAGGACATCGGCATCTTTAGATTTCCGATGAGAACTCCTCCGCACATGAGGAGACCATCTCCTCTCCTATTTTGGCCTCCACATTGGAGAGATGTCCCTGCGTAGTTTGAGATCGACTCTTTGCTTTCCCTTTTTTTTTTTTTTTTAAAGATTTGTAGATTTTGTGAAGTTTATTATTTTGTGACATAGTTTGTGTTGTTCTATATAATTCTTGTTGTATTTGTTATTTTTTAAAAAAATTTTGAGTAATTTTTTTTATTTTTATTTTTTTGTATTTTTCTCATGTGTTTCCTTAGCCATCGCCGTCAAAAATGACAGTTTTTGGCCAATATCGGATTCCAACCAATAAACATGGCTGATACTAGTATCGATTGGTAGTTTAAGAACACAATTAGTATTTCAAATTTAGTATGATGCCTACACTAGCTAATGGACAAATGATATATAGTTGTCAATGTACAATTCTTTAATGGATATAATATGGCTGCACCACCATCAAAGCAATCAAGACAAAGGTACTGTAGAAGAAAGCAACACCACCATTTCTCTTACTAGAAAGGAAAGCAATCAGGGCAGGTTGTCGAATTGCATTAGGATAAGAATCAATTGTGCTTAGGACAAACCAAGGCAATTGACATCATCTTCCAATAGCCTCCCTCAATTCGACAGCCTTTAAAGAAGTGACTTCCAGTTTGTTCCTGAGATAGTTGACAAATGTTGCAGATTGGGGCTTCGTAAGTATGTCAGCATTTTGGTTGTGGGTGGGACATGCTGAACTGCAATGGTCTTGGAATTTGAGAGGTGTAAAAGTATTTTTTTTCTATTATAGAATTGTTTTCGTCAAAATATCAATAAATATTGGTGTAAATATCAATGTTGATACGTTTGTAGTGTATTTTGTAAAAGTTTGGGAAAATATTGGAGAAATTGCAGTTGCTTTAGGAAACTACAAATTTTGGCTTTTTGTAACAATTTATCAATATGTTTTTTATAATGAAGTGTTTGTCCTTTAGTAAGTAGTAACAAACATTGCAAGCAACTTTATGTTTTTTTAGTTTACTATCAAAGAATTTGTGATCTAATTAATATACCAACTCTTTCAACGAGGCTCCTTACATTTACTATCCATATAATTATAATTTATGAAACTATGATGGAAAGAAAATTTTCAATTATTCTTATTCGAACATCTCATGTAAATGCTTAGAAAAAGTTATAGTTTCCTTTTCACGGAAAAAACATAACATAAAGAAATCAACAAACTTATATATGGCATGTTCATAACTATGTTAAGTATTATTGGAATAATATGTAAGGCCATTAATTGTGTTTAAATCAAGATGAGCTATAAACCATATGAACATCACACAAAACTTTCTTTTTGTATTGAGAAAGGGTCATTTACATAACTGTTTAAATATAACACATTAAATCTAAAAATGTCTACTAATTATTTTAATTACAAAAATGTCAACAATGATATATGTAAAGAATTTTTCCGCTCCTTGGAACCTCTAGTTGTGTCATCAAGGTTTATTCGATTCTTACATGTCTTCCGATTGTGCCCAAGCTGACCACAACATTCACATCTATTTTGTTCCGTGAATTACTATCTAAAATAACAAGTTGGAAAATCAGTTAAAAATTTTTCATTACTAAAATGAATACACAAATTGTAATAAAGAATTAAAGCAAGAGACAACAACGAACTGCACAACTAAATGTGGTTGATTACGTAATAAAGTCAAACGTTACAATAAAACCAAAAAAAAAAAAATCTCGCCCAAAATCAATTGTGGCAATTGTGGGATATCTGATTGCAAACAATCAACGTTAACATAAAGCGGGAACAAAAATGGGAAAAAAAATTTCACCTTAAGTACGTAGTAGGGCATAATCCAAATTCCAAATCATATCTTCTTAAATTCGGATAATATTGTATTGTTATGTATATTTAGATATTTTTAGGCTCAAAAAACTTTATGTAAATACTTCAATTTATACGCGATATAAATTTTCATAATTCTTATAATTTTTTTAATATTTTTACCGATATCGATAAATTGTTTAAAATTTTCATAAAACTAAAATATTGATATTTTTACCAAAACTGGTATGTCCATCCGGAATGCAACTACAAACGCAACATTTATTTGTTTTGGTATTTTCATCCCCGAACGCAATTACAAACGTACGCAACATTTATTTTCAACCAATTCTGAGAAGACTTCATTATTCCCCTATAAATGGACATGTTTTTTTTATTTCTTTGCCGTTTATGCTAGAGACATCTTCCATGACAATTTCTCACAACAAAGAGTAGAGGAAATTGAAAAAAGAGATGAAACCCAAAGGCATTGCTCATCAAAGATTACTAATTAAGATCATGGAGGATATATATATATATATATATATATATTTATATATCGTTCAACATAAAGCCGATTAGTATATAGATATATGTCATTAGTACAAGCCGTATCCTTTTGTCGGCAACATTATCTTGTCATGGCTACAAAACATCATCTACTCTCCCCCCCTCAGCCAGAGTATGGTAGCCTGCAGAAAGTATATTTGAACAACATTTTATGCAAGCTATCCCACGAGAAACGAATAACACCTTAACATCTAAGATTATCCGCAGTAATAGTCCCTGAATTATGAGAATAGTTGACATCTTAGTTGATGAACTTTTAATTTTTGCATATTTTTTAACTGAATTAATTTTTCATACTACTTTCTAAACTTCCTTATTTTTGCCTATTTTAATCTTTGACCAAAAAATTGATGGTGCATTTATAGAGGGTTATTTATCTTATTATATCCAATGTTTAGGCTTATTCAAACATTATAGCTTTGTTTTTTTATCTCTTTTGGATTAAATTTAATAGACAAATTTATCCATTTTTCTAGTCGACTTTCAATTTTGACATAAAAATTATCCAAAATGCGCCGTAATGGAAAAAAAAGCAAAATTTAAAATTAAAAAAAAAAAAAACTTAAACCAAGGGTTCTGACCTAAAAAGCATTTAGAATACCCTCAAAATGGATTTTTTTGTGTTTTTATTTTTCTTTTCTTCTAATTTTAGAAAACTTTAGTTTTTTCTCTCCTTTACTTAATCATAATTTATTCATTTTAAAGTCAAAATCATTTATTAACTGAAATAAATTATAGATTTGTGTATAAAATTTAATCTGAAGCCATACATTTGATGAAATAAAAACCAAATATATGGATTTTGGATTGACCTAGAACAGGTGGTATAAAAAAGGGAAATACCTCGTCTATAAAATTAAACAAAGACAGTCATGTTTCATCACGTGACAACTCAAAATTTTACAAAAAAAGTTAAACTATATGTCTCTTTATTGCTGTCAAAGCCATTGAAAATTATATTTTACACCTACTGTACTATTTATATAAAATTTTTTATTACACAATAAAGATGTGATTATCTACGTCGACTTTCAATTTAAGTGTTAAAAACTACAACTACCAAAAAACAAAAGATCACACAACAATTTTTCAGAATAAAAATTTAAGAACTAAACAATCACAATGCGCACAGTGTCATAAATTCGAACTTACAGTTGTCACTGGCATGGTTCTGATGACAAATGTTTTTTAAATTTTTCGTCAGCTGAGGGGTACAAACCTAATAAACGCAATTACTGCTCAAATTTTGATGCAAAGAACTGCCAGCTAAGAAAATCACTTTTTCCCATATTCATCTTTCCACTTGTCATGAGTTGTCACAAAATAAAGTAAATTCAAACGTTAACCTAACTTAACAAAAGGGCAATAAATTTTTTGGAAATTAAAAAACAAAATTACTTAAGCTCACCCTAGCTTGAGAGATGTGTCAGAAGTACTGTCAGAGTCTTGAGGGGGGCCACTAGAGTTGCATGCATTGGTTATAGACTCGGATGACTGACCCTCTTCATTAATCATGTTCTCAGAATCAACTCCAGCTTGTGTTTGTGACATCTCCATTGCCTACACCACATCATGCATGCATTAAATGTGATCTTAATTTTTTTTTATAATGCCCCATCATTTTGGATATAGATCTTAAAATATTAATTGTCAAAGATATGTGGACCCAGCTACTCTGACCAAAATATGTATACAAGAAGAGATGGAGAGAGAGAAAATTCATACTCTTTTTCTCAATCGTTCATTCTCTTCCATTAATTCCATCCCCTGCATTTTTTTTAGATATAAACTGTTGGTAATTCCAATTAACAAAAAAGTAGAAGAAGACAAAACTTTGAAAGTTAGAGAGAGAAAGTCAACTATTTATGATGTGACATACAAACACAGTGACACTTAACATGTTTTGGAATATTATGCTAGTAAAAATATCCCACGTCTACATTAGTATACTTTTTGTTAAGAATTCCATCATTAAAATGATTATATCTTTACCATTCATCAATATAAAAGAACATACACAACGATACGAACATAGACGTGTGTGTACTAGACTACTAAACGTTATGCATGCTAAACTACCATTTAGACCCGATGTATGCTATTTCTTTTCTTACCAAAATTAAACTAATTTGGAGTATCTGACTAACCTTTCTCTGAAGATCACTTATCTCTTTCATAATCTTCTCCCCCTGAAAGTTTTTGAACAAATTATATAAAAAGATATATTTTGATTCATATGTACTTGTGATATATAGATAGACGATTTAAAGTTAAATTTGTCCCACATTGTTAAGTTATTGGACCATGGATAGAGCACTTTTTTTTTTTTTTTTTTTTTTTTTTGAGTTAGCTTTTGGGGATGAATTCTTCCAAATCCATTTAACATGGTATCATGGCTTGAACTCTGGCCCACGTTGTGGATTGGTGCCCTCTCCCCTTGAGCTAGCCCTTTCATCAATACGTTCCAAACACTTTTTCTGACACAGTAAAAAATAACAAACACTTGCCTTCTTTTCCATCACGCGGCTTAGTCCAGTTTCAAGGGACTTTTCTAGATGTTGAAGTTCTTCTATGTCCAATCCTTGAAGTTCTTCTCCTCTCAACTGCCTATAGAATATGAGGAGCATACATGGTCCATAAACCAATGATCCAAAACGGAATATCGTTATTTCAAAGACACAGAGTATATGTATGTATGTATATATTTATTTATTTTAAAGACACAGTGTGTGTGTGTGTGTGTGTAGAGAGAGAAGATGAAGAAATTGCACACAAACCTCAGTTTATGACTTTTCTCTGCAATTTCCTTGCTCAACCTGGAGTAGCTACTGTTCTCCACCAGCTACATTAAGCATTTAATAATTCTCTTAGGATTATTTTTACCCAAAAAAAAAATCTCTTATAACTAGGAAGAATAATATAAGAAAAATTAGGTTTAATAAGAAACATATTTTCAAGTACTTAGTGATCAATTACTCAGCTACTTATATTGATCAATTACTCAGCTACTTATATTGTTAGAGATTATTAGCGTATTTGAGAAGCAAGTTAGAACTTATTAGTTCCAATTTTCTACAGTGTAAATATCTCACATGTTATAATATAAAACAAAAATATATTACAATGTACAAATCTCACATGCTATAGTATTTGAGTTTTAACTTTAAGTCCGCATTAACTTCCCAAACACTAAATATTAGAACACCATCTTTGAGTTCAAATGGAGGACCAACACTGCAACAACCTTCTCAATATCTCACAGCACATAATCAGCCGTTTACTGGAGATTACTATATTTTTTATAACTAAATAATTCAATAGGTTCTAGTCCATTGTATCCTCAAAGCGGTGTAGGGTATTTAGAAACTCAATTCGAATTAAAAATAATAGCAATTCAAATTTTATGAAAGAGAACACTAACAAACTAACAAAATTAATTTAGACTAAAATTTTTAAACTAAATTCCCACACAGACTTAAATTTGAGCTGCTCCTATTTATCTGTATTATGATCATGTTGCATTTTACAATCAATGAAAATGCCATTCATTCTCTAACATAAAATATTTGATATTATGGTATCAAAGCTACAACCTCTAATGAGCTCTTTTTCCTGGCTCTCTCTCTCTCTCTCTTCTAGCTTAATATGGCTTCTGATTTTGCTCTAAGGAATCTAAACCTTCTTGTCACCATCGGACACAACACTACCCAAAATTTATTCATCATCAATACAGCAACTCAATTACCTATCAAGCTCACTTAAGTCAATTAGATAAACGTCTTTGGAAATCCAATTTTTCCCTTTTTTTCTGCCGCGTTGTCCTCCTTGACTATATTGATGGAACTTTTCCTTCATCTTCAACCATGACTACCACAAACGATCAATTTCTCCAAATTACCCGAATCACATTTTTCGGTTAAGACATGAAATTCATGTGAAGCCCGGACTCGTAGACCGAAGAAAAAAGAGTTTGAGCTTTCAAAGAGACTTAATTGAGTGATGGGAGCTTGAGGGTTAATTGAGCTCTTGCCCTAATGGTAGAAAAATTTTAAGCATGGTTGGGTGCGATAGCAATGACACGGATAGGATTGGTTTCAGTTCAGCAAAAGCTTGTTAATTAGAGATTATGGCTATGAAGCCATAACAATTTTAGATGAGCATATGAATAGCGCTTTATACAAGTGATGACATTTTATACACACGGATGCACTAAAACAGGAGCAGCTGAGAATTAAGGCTTCAAGGTTACAACAAATAACAAGCTATTGAATTTAATATATATATATATATATATATATATTTGCGCATAATTTAGTAGTATGTATAGTGAGATTGAGAAGGTCTTCCATTCAATTTTGAATTCAAGGCAAGCATTCGCGTTATCCATAACATGTTCCCGAAAGCTATTGTATCCTACTAAGTATATATAGACGGAAAAAAAAAGAAGCTACATACTACTTGGTTTTGAAAGTCTGAAGAAAGTATCATGTTTCAATATTACAAGTAGAGATTATCAAAAGAAAAATGTTCACAAGTAAAGAAAACCAGTATACCACAAGTATAACAAATATGAGAAATCCAATACAAACTACAGCAGTACAACAAGAGGAACGGTTGCAATAGCATCGGTTAAGGGAAGCAAACAAAAGCTTTAGAGGTCACAAGAGATTGACACGGCTTAGATAAGTAATTTCTTAACACAAATAACAAACTGCTAAAAAAAAGGAGGTTAATGTTCATGGCGGGGTAGAATTAGTACCTGCAATTGAAGAGATGGTTGTTCAAGCTTCTCAAGGTTCTTTGAATGCAGGTTATGCCTTTCTAGGATTTCCTTCATGCTTCAAGAAGAGGAAAGTAATACAAATGTCAAATAGAATTAGAAAGAACAGTTGGGAAAAAAAATAAATAAAATAAAATGTTTAAAGTTAAGCTCCACCACTTTTTTACAGGTTTAATTGAAAAGAAAATTAGTTAAACATCCTCATTAATAGTTATTATTTATTAAGAAATAATTTCGTATTCAATTATCTCACAAACATTTTACGTGTACATGAATTTGTATACACTTGTTTATTGATCGTCATCAAATTATTCAAGACACACAATCGAGAAACAACTTATCTTGTAAGTTTTTTGCTATAAAATAAAACTTAATAAAACAAACAGCAATATGCAGGAGACCATAAACTACACCATGAATTTTATCACAAGTTCCAGGTGCACCTAAGATAATTGAATCATACTAAATTATCATATGCCTTATTCATGGCTACATAATTAAAATATCTGTGGTTCTATGATTATAAGTTCGTTCTTGATATTTAATTCACACTAAAACATGGTTTTGATACGTTTTCTCTCAATAAAATTGTTCAAATGGCTTCTTGCTCATTTTTTCAGCTGCTTAATTTTGACACTCATGCAGACTAGGCCCCCAAAATATGTGGACAATAAAGATGGAAAGTTCTACCATATCGGAAGAAAATTCCACGCATTAATGTTGGAAATTCGATTACTTACGAACTTGACAGGATTAATTATGAATTTTGAACATTAAGAAGACTGATGAAAGATTCTACTGACTCATCGGTGGTCATATTCCAAAAGAAATTTTTCCACATTTTTGAAGTTGACATGCAAAACCAAATATGTTTGAATTCAATACGCCAATAAACACGTCACCCTCAAGTGCTTGTACAGTGAATCGGAGGATGTAAAGTCAATATTCCTACAAACAGAAATTGCTATCACTTTTGCTAAAAGGACCTTCATATTCGAGCATATTTCTCCTTAGAACATCTTTCTTTCTTATTTATTTATTTTTTTTAGAAGAACCAAGAGCCATGGTCAACCCTAAATATATTCTTTTGCAGCTTTACTCGAAGGGTGAGCTTATCCAAGCATTTCAGCAATCACTGGACCACCAATTCAAGCATGATGGGGTTACCGACAGTAGGACATGCTCTATGGAGGTCTATGTATAATTCTCACTCCATGTTGGCCAACTCTCGACCATAGAAATCAAAGCATTATATATATATATATATATATATATATATATATTAAGCACAACGAGATAAATAGAAAAAAACAAAACATCAAATCACCACAATGCATAGTACATATTTTATAGGATAACATATGATAATATGAACATTGTATTTAATCTATATTTTAAAGACTCACCGAAAATTATTGCTGGTTACATATATCGCAAGAGAAGATTGTGTTTTTCCACATGGATTTCCTATGTATTGACTACTACTCATTTTGCAAGCTGTATATGGTAGTACCGAATTTATGCCGGTTCTCTATTGAGTAGTATGTCACATATATCACAACATTAGAAGTACTTGTTTAGGTACCATTCAACTAAAACGGACAGGTCGAAAGCGAAGAAGCCAAAACGAAGTACAAAATAAGCTGAATGAAAGATCTTTCAGCTTAGAGAAAACAAAACTAGGCAACATAACATGATCAAAACTTTGACATATAAGCCCCAGTTGAAGCTAGGACTAATTACTATTTAAAAATAAATAAATAAATGAATAGAAGCTAAGAATACAGAAAAGCTTCCAATTTTCAAGCCCCAAAACGGAATAATCTCTCGGGGCCATTGTTTTTGTTTATAAAGGTCATAATAACTAATATGCTTCATTTTGGAGTCTAACTCAGACAATGTCTCAAGTTGTACGGACCATTTATCATTTTTCTCTTACTTTTCTTTCTTTAATTCCTTGTCCCCCTTTTTGGATGAACTTGAAATAGAGAAAACTGTAATTTTTACTACCTTTCCAAATTCAAGAAGTGGGTCTTCCATCATCTCAACAATAGTACTCTCCTCAGAGAGAAATTTCTAAAACAGTTCAAAACTCAAAGTACTGAAGAACCCATGTATGAATATTGCTTGAAAGAAAAAAAAAAAAAAATACCTTGAGCTAGCGTACTCAAAGAGCTTCCCGGTGGAAGAGAAAATGATGAGACCAACATCAGCATCGCAAAGAACAGATAGCTCCTCAGCTTTCTTGAAAAGCCCCCTCCTTCTCTTGGAGAAGGTGACTTGCCTCGCCGTGGCGTTGTCGATCTTCTTAATCTGAATCTTCTCTCTCGCCATTCTAAACCAAAATTCAAAACCCTTGATCTTCTTAATCTGAATCTTTCTGACCTATGGCAGTGAATAAACCAGCATACATATATATATATATAGATTTATATATCAGGCAAAAACCAACCACGTAGAAAATCAAAAGTTGCTAAATATGGAGGTCTGTGAGTCGGGGAAAACAGGCATGATCAGGTGCGAAAAATAGCAGTTTCTTTTTTTTTTGCTAAATTTGGTCAAGAATATTATCCCTGCAAAACCCTAAGTGAAAGTGTTAAAAGAAAAAAAAGAAGAAAAAAAAACAGAAACACAAAGCTTAGATCCAGACGAAAACGGGGGAGGAGAAAATAATGTTGAAAATAATATTCCACCAATTACATTACATGAAAAGAGGAGCTGGGGTTGCATGTGAGAGAGAAATTTCAATTTTGGCTTTCTTTTTTTATACTTGCTTACCAGTTTCGGATGGTTTCTATTTGGTGCTTGGTCGTCTATGTTGGTTGGAGTCTGTGATAGAGCTTTGAAAAGCCACCAGTAAATGAGAGAGGAGTTATTCAGCAAAACAATAATAATTATTTTTATAATAATTAAAAAATGAGAGTGACAGGGGGAGAATTTGTGTGTCGAGCAGTCAAAAAAACAGAGGCCCTTTTCGGTGAAGCAGCTGAGCAGCTTCCTTTTTAACGCATTTGCCCTTTAATTGCTGCAAGGTTGGCATCTTCTGTTATGATTAATATAGTATTATGATTAATATAGTATTATGATGGATCTTTATAACTTTTAAAGTCTTCAAGTTTTATAACCTTTAAGACTTTATAAATTTTATAACCTCTATTTGTTATAATTTATTCATAATTATTTTTTTTATTTACAATACCATTAAGCCTATTATAACCTATGGACATCTTTAGCCTATAAATAAAAGATTTGAGAGGCATGTAAAATAGAAGAAAAGAAATGGATATCATTATCTTATTCTTTTGTGTTCTTCTTTACTTCTATACTATATTCTATTGTTTTGTCCTTTTTATTTTACAACACGTTATCAGCACGAAGAAAGTGAAAGTCATCGATAGTAAATACATTGTTCACAAGCGTATACAAACTTTGAGAAACAGAGGCTCTTCTTCATCAAAAAAGATGAGTTGCTTTACTTTTCACTTAGCACAACAAAAGTAATAGGCCATTTTGCATGTGACCATGGAGATGACACGGTACATTGCATATTCTCGTGTGGTTGCATGCCTAGTGCACGTACATGCATAACCGTAAATGACATACTAAACCAATGCCCCCACAAGAATGAGATATATTATCACACAATTAAAATAAACATAAAAATTATCGAGTAATATAAAAACATTATTGCTTATTTGTTAAATATATAAACATTTTAAATATATAAACTATTGCGGTTTAACTACTGTAAATAGATGTTTATTGTTATTCATTAAACAATGTATATATTATTTACTGATTGTTTATTGATTTTTTTTATCTTCTAATTTGATTAATATTTTTGTTATACTATTTACCATGGCAAATCTTACCAAGTTGAAATTTGTAGCCCTTGATATTACGGGCAAGAACTATCTAGCATGGATACTTGATGTTGAAATTCATTTGGATGCTATGGGTCTTGGAGACACAATCAAAGAAAGAAATCAAGAATTATTACAAAACCGCGCCAAAGCAATGATTTTCCTTCGTCACCATCTCCATGAAGGATTAAAAACTGAATATCTTACTATAAAAGATCCACTTGACATTTGGAAAAATTTGAAAGAAAGATATGACCACCAAAAAACTGTTATTCTTCCAAAAGCTCGTTATGATTGGATGCATTTGCAATTGCAAGATTTTAAATCAATAAGCGAGTATAACTCTGCAATATTTAAAATTAGTTCTCAATTAAAATTATGCGGAGAAAATATTACTGATGAAGATATGCTAGAGAAAACATTCTCTACTTTTCATGCCTCGAATGTGCTCCTGCAGCAGCAATATCGAGAAAAACACTTTAAAAAATACTCTGAGCTGATTTCATGCCTTCTTGTGGCTGAACAAAATAATGAGCTATTACTGAAAAATCATGA